>JAOEHI010000022.1:1669258-1680406 GCA_025447815.1 Percopsis transmontana
CCCCCCCCCCCCCCCCCCCCCCCCCCCCCCCCCCCCCCCCCCCCCCCCCCCCCCCCCCCCCCCCCCCCCCCACGGGCATGGTATACTGCTTGTATTTGTCCCTGCTGCCCCTAGTGGACACACTGCAGTCTTTCAGTGGCATGGGTCAATAGCTGACAAACTAGTGGAGAGAGGAATGGGTTATTCTAAAGCATGTTATTTAGCTTCAAAAGTAAGTCCCATATTTTAACAATATATAATTGTTATAAGCTCTTTATTATTAATAATAATAGATACAAAAGCTGAACCAGAGTATAAAAATGTTTTTAATTTTGGTAAAAATATAAAGTGTGAATCAAGCATGACTCAAAGCCAAACAAAGTGTTTGCGGGATCGCTTGTGCTTCACTCACCGCCCACCGGTACTGCACCGAACTGGACAGTAACTCAGCAGGGGGTCTCCAGGTTACTATGCTTTTAGTTTACATGTGTAATTAATAACCATGTAACAGAAAACGTGTGTTGCACGCACTTCCAAATATCTACATGTATGCTTCCTGTCCTGATATTTAACATGTTAAATACATGTTATGGGCTTATTTGTGTTGATTTCAGACCCCATGTCCCTCTGTGCATTTCTCCAATCAGCTTGTTTCCTTAGCTACCACAGTCTCTCCAGCGCTCTCTCCAGTGTAGTCGAGCACACAAACAATCCCACCGAGGATTGCCGCAAAAACAAAAACACAAAAAAACCTGTTGCTGTGACATTTTGTTCCCTCTCACCTCAACGCCCGCCAGTCACAATGGACCTCTGTGTGGGGGATCTGTGTTCACATCACCATGGTGATGGCTCTCTGCCTCCCAGGCTCCCCGGGGGCAGGCAACAGAGCAGGTTGCCAACCGAGCTCAACCAACACGGAGACGAATGAAGAGAGAGAGAGAGAGAGAGAGAGAGAGAGAGAGAGAGAGAGAGAGAGAGAGAGAGAGAGAGAGAGAGAGAGAGAAACTCCATGCTCCAGAAGGTATCTCCTTCTGGAGTATCTTCCGCCCTGGCACTGCCAGGGCGGGGCAAGCCCGAGATGCCATTTACAAACACAGAAGAGACTGGCGTTAAATCAACAGTGGTGGACTGCTGCGGGTGCAAACCTGCACTCTCTAACCTTTAAAAGCGTAGAAAATAGGAGAAAGGCAAATGGCTGAGAACATCTGTTTACATGTGGAAGTCATCCCACATGATGCAGAGACGCAGAGATGGTGTTGCGGCACCAGACAAAAGGGCAGCTCGTTGCCAGCCGTCAACTTCTGTTACATTGGCTAAAAGAGTGTTGCCCCCTATTAATTTCACTCAAGCCATCGCGGCCGTCACTCACGCCGCTGTCCGAATCACACAAAACACGTTGTTAACATAAAGATACGTCACATGCATAGGTCAGATACTTTCATTATCTGACATGCCAAACTGCATGTAGAAAAACTTGGTTGGTTTAAGGTACAAAGGTACCCTCGATTGTTACAACCCGACCACAACCCTGAATTTCCACCCCAGCTCACTGTTTATATATTGAAACACAACTGTCTATGAACATGTGTGACAGTATAAAGGGTCAGATCAAAAGTAAGTGACTGCAGGGGGAGAAGCAGAGATGGGACAGAGTGTGCCCCATGTGCTCTCAAACCGTTTCAAACGGAAAACCGAAAGCACAAGGTTTTTGTAACGCTGGTTTCAACCAAGACAAATGTCACTTTAATTTTAAAAGTGGTTGGTGGAGTAGACAAACATACCAGCCAATACTAAAACCTAGCAGCTGGTCTGTTGGTTTGGTTTGTGAAAGCCCCCACCCTACCTGAAATTACGCTACATGTGATTATCCAGTCGAGTAGTTCGCTTATTGACAGACATACACTAATATCCTTCAAACATTTTTATATATCAACAATTCAGTTCTGGCGTTTTAGCAGGTGCTTCCATGCGTAATAACTTTATAAGTGCATGAACTATAAAACATTGCACAGACACTGACAGACAGTCAGTGTGATGACAAAATAAATAAATAAATAAATAAATAAAAACTAGGCTACTGATGACTGAAATTAGGGCTGCACAATTAATTGTATATTAATCGAGATCACAATTTTGGCCACCGCAATATGCTAATCGCCAAAGGTCTCAGTTACTGCAATTAGTGTCTGAAGGTTAAGCTAGTTATTGCACCTAGTGTTAGTAACGTTACTTTATCTGGGACACAAATACCCATCAGGAGCTGTGTCTGAATGCACCTTTTTCTAAACCTTTTTCCCGCTATAAAATCATTTAGGACCACCATATTTATTTGCTTTGGTTGTGTATAAATTGCAGTTGACTAAACAGAATAAGCACTGAATTGTAATTCTATTAATCACAGTTAATATTTTTTATCACCATGAAGCCCGCCTCCTATGGTGGACATGTGGATTAGAATACAGTAAGTGTGTCAGACACATCCCTTATCTCATTGATCTCACTAATGAATAGTGCTGCCCAATATTGTAGACTACACGGTATATCACAGTCCCAGATTCTAAGATTAGCACTTAGTACAGAAATACTGCATTGGCTTTACGTTAAAACAGCATTGCTGAACAGCCACTCCAAGGGGCTGGCAATTTGTTAAATGAGTTAATTGGTCACTGCTTTAGCCAATTCATCTTAATGCTTGTTTTTGGAACGCACCCAAAGAACAGCGTCTTTGCCACGTCATGTGGTAGAAGCCAAACAGCACCAGCCAGTGCTTTGTTGCACTTCATCCCCAGATGGAGTGAACACTGTCTATGTCAACTTCCACGGTGTCCCAAAATTTACATTTTCCCTTAAAAAAATAAATGCATCAGTCATAGTGTGCCATACAAAGATTTGATTGTGTTTTAAGCCTCTAAAGCAAGAACACACAATGAAATACAGCAACCCAATATACCATTTACCATACACTGGAAACAGGTAAGCCACAGTTAAGCTTGAGAGAAAAGTAGTTAACCAAACTAAAAGCTACCTGTAGATTGCTTGGGAACGATCAGATTGTGCTCAGCCAATCAGAGTCTAGTTGAGTAGTTCTGTTGATGATGACAGCAAGAATGTCTGTGCTACAAAATCCTACCAATTTCTGATTGGTTAAAGATGGTCCAATCGGCTGCAATCAGACTGACACCACCTCGACCACAAATGGTTTTTACATGCACATTTGTGCTTAGCTGGGTCGGATAACCCCTAAATATGGATGTTTGCGGCAATTTGCCTCATTTAGATTTGGTTTAAACAAAAGATGTCGCTACAATTTAAAAAAGTAAAAAGTTGTCTGTAGTGGCTGTAGTTCAACCATGGTTCATTGGTGGGTTAGCTAGAGTGCACATCTGCCTCGCACATTGAAATGCCATCAACAGGAATTCAGTGGTGCTGTATGTATTAAGCGTAGCGTTAGTTCTGGCAAAGTCACGTCTGCCCACTGCTGTCAGCTGTCTCTCAGCTGACACACCTACACCAACCTCATTGGCCCATTGAATGAAGGAGGTTCGGGAGTCCCCCGAAATAGCCATTCCGCTAAAGATAAATTGTTAATAGCATACTTTTATATGTCCTAATAAATTGCTTTTGTACCATAAGATGATAGTGGTCTGACTGAATTTGTGTTCATTATTATGGAATACCGCAATCTTTCTGCGCAATCTTTCTGCAGTAGTGTTGCTTCCACAATATTCAATAGAAAAAATAACACAACCTCTTAAAAGACACTAAATTTGGAAAACAGAGAGCACATCTGAAAATTGCCGTTCTAGTTTCGGTGAGTCACTCAACACTGTGTCATGCAAATAGAATGGAATTAGCCGGAGTCTCCAGCACATCTTGGCCTAATCCACCAGATTTTAATCTGTTTACAGCAGGAAGCCAGGTGGTCCAGCCCTAAGGAAAAGCTAAGGGAAGACAAAAATGAATCTTTACACACTGTGTGAACGTCCCCGCGTTCCCCTTGAACGGCTATCCTTAACCATGCTCCTCTAGCCCCCCTCCCTGTCCCAAAGTGGCCAGCTGGGAAAGATGCGCATGTGCTGGTGTCCCCGCTAACCTTGGCCAGTGTTAGGATTACCGTGCATTTACACTCAATGCTCCTTCTTTCCTTAAGACTTATTAAGAATGATAATGAGCTCGGGAAGGGCCGGCATGTCCCTTTCTCTACCATGTAAGTGCACTCTCTCTCTCTCTCTTTTATTCTCTCTCACTCTTCGCTTGTCTTCTTCCTCCCTCCTATATTTGTCCTCTCTTTTCGGTCTGTCTCTCTTCCCACCGCCCCATGCCTCTCTGTCTCTGTCTCTGCGGTATTGAAAGGACCCAGGACAAATTGCCAAAAAGGCAATTTTCATCTATGAACTGCAGGATTTAATCGATACTTATTTCATGCCTTCAAAATCAACCCTATATTACTGTTGTCCGTGTGATTTGTTTATTTTGCTCTCGAATATTCCTCCGGTCGAAGAGGGGGGGAACGTACGGGATGCAATTCACCTTGAACCTCCATTATATTGGATTTCTCTACTGGCTGATCAAGCATGCAAAAAGGACATTTCCCAAGCACTAAAATAAAAACAATAATGATGATTAAAAAAACATGTGTGCTATTCGTGCCGGTGGAACGCTACGCGCCAAAGCCAGTGGATTCTCACCACAGACAACGCGGTAAAGCGGAGAATTTAGATAGAAAATCATGACAAGGGACAGGGGGCAGCTGATGAAGCTCATGTGTTGGGAAACAAAAGTAATAGGTCTGGATGCCTGTCAAGTGCCCGCCCGGGAATATTGACGTTTATTTGACATCAAAGACTCGGGGTCCAGGACCAAGGTCAGACTGCGAAGGAAATCCATGTGGGGTTTTTATTCTGCACACCCCCCCTGACAGATGCACACAGGTACTTATGAGACATGAGGCATTCGGCTGACGGATAGGGCTGCCGGAAATAAGGGCGTCAGAGGCGTCGCGCGCTGATTAAGCGATGTGATTCTCGACTAGCCAAGTGGACCAGGGAGCACGCCACTTCAGAACTGTTACCAGTGCCAGTTAAGAAAGATCCAATCAGGGGCACCCAATCCATAAACAAAGAAGAAAATACACAAACAAAACTATAATTAAAACGGTGTCTATTAAAGGGATAGTTTGGAATTTCTTGAATAAGTATAATGCACTATAAGCCATTAATAAACTTCCTTTATAACTGGGGGACTGGTATAGGGAAAACCCTAATCATCTCTCACATATCTGGTAAAGGATAGATACATGTGGAAACTACTGTATGTGTTTTGCCACCAAACAACAACAACATTACAGGTAATAAAAATAAAAACTATCCCTTTGTGATTTACCATTACCAACTTTAGCAGTCAAATATACCTGGCCTTACGTTCATACACAATGTACAAATGGTGACGAGGCCGAGGAGGGCCGAGGGAGAGAGAGAGAGCTGGAGGTCGCAGAGGAGGAGAGCCATGGTAGACACATGGACACTGCAGTGTCTCATCAATGCAGGGGGGGGGAGATGGTTTGACGCTAAGGGCTGGATGGGAGACGCATGTCACGTCACACAGGCACACCGAGGGCTCTCAACTGCCACTATAGTGATGCGCTATCCGGCTCACTGTGGGCAGACGCTTTGTGTGGGTTGTGCAGTACACAGCAAAAGGACCACGTCACAGATCGCTATTGTACCAGTACTGTAAGCTTACAGGTAAACTCATATCTGGGAAGTAAGACTACCTTGAGCCTAACGAGTGCTTCGTATCACAGGAAACGCAGCGGGGGCTTCGTGTCGAAACATGTTTTTAAAGCTTGCCTGTTTAAAGTGTCAGGCGTGTGGCTGTGCATGCATGAATACATCAGCGTCGCTTATGCTACACAGCTGCCATATTAGCGAGGTGTTATGGAAAAGGACTCCAACACACACATAGGATATGTCTGTGTGGTACTGCTATTATTACCGCAGCGATGTCACAACAGTTGTCTTACACAAAATAATGTAAAAATGAAAAACAAATAGCGGCATCACACAGAAATGTTCTGCAAAACAGAAGAAAAAGTGGTAACGTTTACCTTGTGTGGTACTAGCGCTGGCATTTTTAATATAGTAGATGGCTTTCCATGAATGATCTGTTTAACCAAAGACAGGGGAGAAGAAAAAGTGGTAATTAATTACTTATGTGAGCTATTGCACAGCAGAGACAATAAAGCTGCCTGGTCGTCATGGATATGACATATTTGCTCTGAAAACAACACAATAATTAGCAAAGGAGAAAGATCCGGCAAGAATATCATAACTCTGAGTTTAAAGCGCCAGCGCTACATGTCTGTCCTCGATAGCCTATGCGTTAAGAGAATGACAAATGGAAAGACAAGCACATGATAACATTTATAAAACGATATCCCCTTAAAAGGGTGCACGGAAAATTGCATATCAGTGCAGTGGGTCTGCACAGACCAGGCCTGGTATATTTGACAAAGTGCAGAATTTAGTAATGTACTGTACCTTGAGTAAAAGAAGGTTTATGTGAATAAGGATTATAGATAAGAGAAGTTTACAGACAGAGGTGACCACCAGCATTATCATGAGGATGTACGGCTGTATGTTGGTGAGTGCTTTCCTTGCACACTTGTGTGGATGTGTGTTGGGGTGAGTTTGTGTGTGTGTGAGAGAGAGTTAGTAGATCTGGGCACGTCTGACAGATGGACTGCTTTCTTAAAACAATAATAATACAATAGAATAATAAACTAGTATTAATTTCCAGTTTGTTTAATCACATCAATGCTGTTTATTCCACTAAAATACGAGAAAAACACGTAAATATTATAATAGGTTATTAGTGTTTATCATATCATTGTCAACGTTTACTTATGGCGCATTACAATCTGGTAAAATGAAAGCATAATTTAACTCGATTTTAGCTTTTCAGTCTGGATGACGTATTTCTAAAGCATACTACATATTTAAATAAACGACATGGTCCACTACAGAGATAGTCTGGGTGTGCAAGGTGTAATAAATAGTTTAATTGTTGTTGTTGGGTCTGTATGGAGGTCTGTTCACTACACTCACCTGTTCTGCCTAGCCTACCCAGAGTAGTTTCACAAAGTTATTTTTCCAACAATAGCTTTTGTGCCAGTAACTGTGAGTTTTTGACATTCGTCCATTTATTTTCATGTCGCACGCCGAAAATATAGTTAAATTGGAACCGATTTGCGTACAGTAGATGCGTTTCTTTCACTTTACCCGCTGTGATATTACGAAAATGGGAAACAGCAGAAGTGCAAAGTACGAAAGTTTTTGCTTATCTGCCTTAAAACTTGGCGAGTGGGGAGCGGAGACCACATGTATTGTTTTGTCTATCCCGTGGTTTAGATTCGGACATCCTGCCTTATCAAAGTTTTACGAACCAGGCTCTCGTTGTCGGCATTTTCAAAGGCTCTGTACTCGAGTCGCTCCAGACCTGCAGCCGCCCGCACAATGCTGCTTCACCGGGCTGCAGCAGCGTGCGGACGGGAGAATGTCAGGAGCGACCCGGTAAGTCGTCGCATCAACAATTGTCCCTTTGGGTCATGTTTTAAAAATAGTTAATAGCCGACGTTGTCGCTTTCAACTATGCACTGGCGCGATAAAACACTTTAATGTTGTTCCCTGTACTCTGAGTGATATATTTTTGAAACGGTACACGGTTCAGTGTAAAAGGAGAACTCTTACCTGTGTGCACTTCGCTGTCTTTCGGTGACTTCCAACTAAAGTGACGTGTGTGTTTAAGGTGGGCTGTGTGGGCGCTTTCGTGATTAAAGTTGCCACATTTTATTCCGTTTTTTTTTTCAGGTTTTATTGTGGCATTTTGTAAATTTCTTACAGGGTGAGCGGATCGGAAGATCTGCCCTGGAGACCAGCTCCAAGTGGGAAGAGGAGTGCTTAATTGAATTTCTCGGTTAGCAGGTGTTGTTCGGAAAAGCTGGAATGGACTTTAATATTGACAGATTGTTGAAGCGCAGTTGTCCTGCCTCTGGCATGGAATTGTTTCATTGTGGTTTTAAGTAAATTGGATAGAAAATGTACTTTCACAAGTTAATTAATAAATATGGTATCTATTGATGTTTGAGAATTGTACACTATACATTTTGTTCTGACAATATGTTACCTTTAAGTGGGGCTATACTGTGTGCTTATTAACCAATTAATAATTTATTACTATTTACTAGTACCTCTCTCTTGCTCTCTCCTCTCTTTTCTCTCGTCTCTCGCTCTCTCTCTCTCTCTCTCTCCCTCCCTCTCTGTCGCCTATACCAACCATAATTTACTGTAGATTATTCTGAGCATGAGACACCTTCAAGGTTTTCCAACAGCAAGCCCTGAGGAATAGGGGGGATGTGATAATGTATTTTAAACTTGAACTTTTCCTTATCTAAATTCCGCAGTCTTGTGAACTATTGACAAACAGATTATTGCCAATTAGCAGTTTTGTGATGTGCCCTATTCTACATAATGAAGAATCGAGGGGATCGATTGCAAAGTCAACTAAGAAGGTAGATAGTGCTTTAATCTTTAGCTTCATCGGATTTAGGATGCAAGGATAGTAAACACATATTTTGTATATTTGGTGATTGATTAGACATTGGTCATGCTGTAATAATGTCATCTTGTGCACAAGTCCATGACCTCATAACGTTGAGATTGCACCCTGTTTCTATATTTTTGTTTATTTTTTAAGCGCATTCAGTGTCAGTATGTTGTTAATTCAGCACTTCCTGCTTTCAGATTTTTTATAAATTGATATTCGAAATATTTATGTACATTTTTGTAAATATTGTAGGGCTTGTTCATAGTTCAGATGCACCTCCTATTATCGCTGGCTGGATGATGTTAACGCTAACTCGCATAGAGTAGCTTCTTCTTGTTCTGCAGTCGCTTAAAGAAATCAACATGATGACTCACTCAAAAACACACATTTCCCCTTAATGGCCAACACTGTCTGTGTTAAATTGAAAAAGTGGACTATATGGAACACAATTTTCTGTTTGTATTACTCTGTGTGTGTGTGTGCGTGTGTGTGTGTGTGTCTTGTACACACCATACCCTGAAAAGTAGTGCACAGAGGTGCATGTTGCTGTAGGGGGAGGGGTAGAGAACGGTGGGAGCCTACGAGCTCTCTGGGGTGGGGGGGAGCAGAGAGGAGTGCCAGCTGTGGGAAGGTGGGCATGGCCTCTCAGAGGTGTCCCTTTAACCAAACCCCCACAGGGGGTTCTGCAGGGGGCAGAAGCCAGCCATCCATCAGCTGGTTCCTCCTGATGCTGCAATACTGTGATACAGAATAATAAAGAAGTACGAAAGACCAGAAAATCAATAGATTATTCTGCAGATCACTTGATTCAGTGGTGATCCAGTCCATTCATTGCCAGCCATTGATCCACAAGGTTGGTTTCTCAAGGGCATAACCATGCAGCCCTGGCAGTGCTGCTACACATTAACACGTTAAAAGCTAATCACATGGTGGGTCAAGGTTAGAAAAGACAGAGACTGTGCTTTATACTGTATTGTATACATAGACTGTATATATAAATATATATATATATATATATATACTGTAAGGCATAAAGAGAATATACTTTATGCCTTTGACATACATTCATATTCTCATAGTGGTGTACACTTACGTTTTGGCCTTTCATCAAGAATATGGTAATCTTCTTGTCTAAAGGCCAGTGGCTGTTAATATTAATAGTGACATATTGTCATATCTCACCATTTACAGGAGCTACTGAAAATATACACACCGTGTATAAGTACTGTATACCCTTTGGCCCCAGTGAACAATAAATAATCAGTAGTAGGGCTTTAACTTGCCTGGTAGATTAAATACAATAAAATGAAATCAGTTTTTCACTTTCGCTCAGTGCAGTAAGCCCAAGGTAAAAAATGTAATAACATTTAAATGAAAATTAAAAATTAGAACACATTGTACTGTAAGTATGAACAATCAGAAACATGTAAATAGAATATATATTTTGCCCTCAATGCAAATCAGGTTAACTAGTTCACATCAGATTAAATAAAGCCACTATTTTCAGACAGGTGTTTTGTCGGCGACTCCTTTGTTAATAGCGAAGACGATATTGAAGTAGCTAACTAACCTAACCGTTAGGATGAATCAGGAACAGTTACCAAAAACTATGAGGAACAGTTACCAAAAACAAAGCCTTGGCAACGACATGAGTGTATGTTAAGAGTCAGGATACAACCATTTTGAGCTAAAGGGTGGCAAGATTAAAGCTATTTGACATTGAAAAGGATGGTCTGCCTGCCTTAACTTGGCCTTAAACCCTGCTTGAGTTGTGCTTGAAGACCAGACCAAAGTAATGTGGGAAAATGTTTTGGAAAATGGGAGAAAATCTTTAAATCTAGATGCACTCAATTTAAGAGACTTATCCAAACAGACATTCTGATTATCAAAGCATAACTGAATGGCTATTGAATATCACAGTTTGTTTTAGTTTTCCATTTTAAGAAATGGTGAACCTGATTAACCGTGATTCACTAAAAGAAAAACATATTTACTTGTTACTTTGTATTAGGTCGTAAAGCTACAAAGGTTAAAAGGCGTGTTCACTTGTGATATCCACTGTCACAACTCCTGTATAATTCAGTTGGCCAGATCAGTTGGCCGGATCAAGTTGCAGAACAATTTTAGACAACAAAATCTTTGAACGCACACACTGGGAATGTCCAAACGGTGGACATCTTATCACACGTGCACTGTTTCTGTCGTATAGACAAAGTTTAGGTTTAAACCAGGTTGCTGTAAAACCAACGAGAATGAGGCGCCATTATCCACTGGCAAGATCCTGATCAAGGTCGACTTATTTTCAGTCACATCGCATTGGGGGCACAGGAGCTGGCATTCACCTTAATTAGATAAAGACATGTACAAATGTCCTCTAGCAGGCGGCTGTCTTATGGAAGTTAACAGTGGTGGCAGCTGCCTATGTATGGCAAACAGGGATCATTTTTGAAAGGTGATGGTGGATAGGGGGGGGGGGGGGGGGGGTGGGGGGGTGCAGCACGGACCGCTGTCGCTGCCCCCACCCCACATTGCTGACTTGGAGCGAATTCTGTAACGGGCCTTTGT
>JAOEHI010000022.1:1682745-1696166 GCA_025447815.1 Percopsis transmontana
CCCCCCCCCCCCCCCCCCCCCCCCCCCCCCCCCCCCCCCCCCCCCCCCCCCCCCCCCCCCCCCCCCCCCCCGCAGCTCGGACAGCTGTCGCTGCCCCCACCTCACAGTGCTGACTTGGAGCGAATTCTCTATCGGGCCTTTGTATATGTTTTTCCAGCGCATTTCAACACTGCATACAACTCGTGTTTGAGGCCACGCGGAGCCACATTTGCCATGACAGATGTCCACATCACACGCGGAGCAGAGGGCACGAGCCGAGCCTCCGTCGTCGGTGAGGTAAACAAATTGTGGTGCCCGGGCAGGCCCCACCGAACAGCAATTCATGGGACATGTCAGCGTGCAGCATACTTCCACATACTTTCAACTTTTCAACTCTTATGTTTTACCAAACTTTCACATCAACGTTGATTTAAAGTTAAAGCTGCAGTCTGCAACTTTAATGATATTATATATATGGCGGTCCATATTATATACATGGCGGTATACGAAAAAGGTGATAAAGGAAAAAAAAAGATACCAAACAGCTCCATGAAGAAAAATATATTTCTCTACATTACACCAACGTTTCGGCCATATTGCCTCTCTCAAGTCCTACTGTATGGGGGCTTCAACCCTTGAAAAAGGAACTGAATGCTCCTCAAATTAGAAAGCAATGCTTATTAATAATGTTGGACTAATGGTGGATTGCAGAATTATAGTTGCACTGTGTAAAATCTAGTGTTATTACATTAAATAATAACTGGGTATGCACGCACACATGCAGTGTGTAAACGTTACGGGAACCTGCCTCTGGCCAATAAATACACGCTACCCCTTTAAGACAAAAAACACAAGTTGAATGTCTGCGCCGCAACAATGTGTTTTCTCCATCTACATTATTTACACGTTGAACCAGTAGACAATAAGAGGTAGGTGGAGACTTCCTCAATCACCTCCAACAGGAAATTAAGGTGTGGGCAGTTCATGAAGATTAGGGTATTACGATATCTAAACTTTAAGAACACGCACATGCATTTTGAGGGAAACGCAAAACATGGCCAGTGGCAGGTCTCATTAAAGACAACGTAATATACAACATAACATAATCTAGCGCCCGTACTGAACAACACTGGTCAGCCATCTTGCGGTGACCAGTTGATGGCGAGCTAAAAATCCAATTTTAACAAATTCCTAATCATCCTTGAGGAGTGCTATAACAACATGCTTAGGGGTAATTTGTGGAGTCAGCAAGGCCTTTCACAGCTGTGGTGTTTAATAAGCTTTGAGAGGCATTACAACAACACTGTAGTCAGTGTCATGTTGAGCCGCTCCCTCTGTCTGTGACTCCAACAGAGGGAGAAAAAGAACAGACAAATTAGGAAGGCTGGAGGAAGTAAACATGGTCATCTGTTTCAAAAGAGCTGAAATCTGATCTCTTGGGGCGGCAAGCGTAGTCGGAGGTACTGTATATTACATATCATCTCCCTCTGATCGTTCACGCTTTCTAATTACAGAAGGTGAGGAGGGCCATAATTTTATCGTATTTGTTTTGCATCACTGCAAAAATAGAAAATGAGGGCCGGCCAAGCCGCGCCAATTTACTTCATTTCGACCTTGATTAAAAGAAAATTAATTGCCACATCTCTCATTATGTTGCAGGCAGCATTCAATGACTCGAATGGAAAAGCTCAAATACAAGACGCGAGGGCTCGTGGGGAGTACGAGATCGGCCCACACATACAGGAGACAGCACACTCCTCTAATAATGAGAATAAACAGGCCCACTCAACAAAGCCATCACGAGACAATGTCAAATATATTAGCCATCATATCACAACATTTGAATTCAGGATTCTGGATGCGGCAGTCGATTGCGGATCTTCAATGTTTGGTCGCCACACTCGCCCTTTAATCATTTTTTAATCAATTTAATCATTTTTAAGCCTTACAGTCCAAATTTGTAATAACACCAACGTATTATCCAAATCTTGCTAAATCCATTTCATGCAAAAATCACAAACTGTAAATGTAAATGCTGTTGACTTCCACCAACCCCCCCCCACACACACACACACACACACACAAACACAAGCCGCCATATGTCTCTGTGGATCAACTTTGTTGTTTTCTGTAACCAGGGTGTATGATTACATGAGAATTTCTCCCAGAGAAGGCCTCCAAGCGGACCAAAATGCTAAGGCCTGCTTCTGACACACACCTAATTCTGAAATATTTATTAGCTCTTCTGACACTCTTTACAGTACAAGGGCTGCTCTGTGGTTATGCTTATTTGTTTCCCATTTCTCTGCGATCTTTCAGATGCTTCTCTGAGACTTCCCTGGCAGAGACGTTAAACATAACAAAGTCAACCTCATACAGGTCAACTTGACATCAGGACGGACTGAAATGAATGTTTCACTGATGTCGTGAGCTTGTGAGTGTGAATTTTTCATGCCCAAGTAAGTATTTGTAAAGTGAGCATGTGCCTTTAGACAAGCGTGCGTATTTACCTGCGAGCACGACCTGGGGGGGGGTCATGATTTGTCATGGCTCCGTCATGTCATCATGAACGCAATGGAGACATTTGAATAATTGATTGAAATAATGTAAAGTAATCCAGCCAGCTTTCATTCTTGGCTCACCTGCTCCCGATTCTAAGACAGCTCTCGGTTGACAGGGAACAGAGAGAGACATTTAAGGACCCGGGAGTGACACGAAGCGGAGCATTTTACCCACCATTACCCAGCATCTCCTGTTTCTCGAGGGTTCCTGTCCTAAACAAGCTCCAGCCTTCAATAAGCCTTTTTTAAATTTCATTTAGTCTGGGACAAAATAAGGGACACTCGTAGGGGAATTTATCTGTTATGTTGGTAACCTTCACGCCTTCAAAGAGCAATGCACATCAGTCATGCAAATTAAACATCTTAGGCTATTTCTTCATAAGATGTGAGGCTATATTAACAGGGACACATTAATCATCTGTGAGCTGTTGTTTTCCTTCTGTCTCACACTCCTAAGGATCGCTTCAAAATGGTCCTTGTCCATCTCCAGATTTGATTTCATATTTTCCATTTTTTGATTTATCAGTTTTATTTTTATTTTTAACTACGCTAGAATCACACGGGACACACAACTAGCATAACCAAACTAGGTTATGTTATAAAGGCAAGCAATATTGGTTTAGAACTGTTCGGAACTGATAAAACACAGAGATGCTGCTTTTTTCATATTATCATATTCAAATGTTCTTAGTCACATATTAGTCACACTTCCTTTCTCTGGTTGCACATCGCAATTGAGCAATTAGTTTATCTTTCTAATTCACTACAAAGCGCCTAAATACATACTTTTACCGTCCCCATGGTCTCTTATTTCTGGATTAGTCTGAATAGGGATTTTAATCTATATTTTGATATTTTCAGATCATACCCCCCCAAAACAGCCTCTAGCCTACGACCCTCAATGGCAGTAAATAAGCCTAGCTTAACTCTGAGCCTGATGTTGAAAAGAAGTTGGCCCTTCAAAACCTCCTTGGCAAGTTCTACATCTCCCCTCCCACCACATTTGTTGAAATACCATAGGGACAAGCTGAGTTCTATTCATTGGTGGTGCCGGTATACAGTATATCACTATATATATATAGGGGTTAATCTTGAGAGTACCCTGGGACCCTGGTTTTGGGATCGTCCACACAAGAGCTGCTATTATGTAGAATGAACTAACCAGGAATGTCAGAAATTCCTTTTTTTTGTGTACGTTTTTAGTTTGCAGTAGTTTGTCCTCTGTGCACTGTTGAGATTGCACCCACTGAAAGTGTTCAGTTTTAGGACACAGAGGTCGCACCTGTTGTGGAACCTGATAGAAGGCTTATTTATAAACTTTCAGAGCTCTAAATGCCTCCTTCAGAGAAAACGCTGACATACAAAGAGTGAAGGAGTCAGCTGAAATGCTTGTTTATGAACAGGGCAGCAACTGGAAAATCCATAAAACTCTGAAATGAGGAAATTAACAAGCCATCTGATCAGGTTGCCCAGGGGGTAAACTCAGGTTAAAGGAGAAGAGCTGTAATTTGGACTATCACAACGACAGGAACAAACTCATCTCCAGGCAGAAACCAATCTAGCTGTATTAGGTTATATCAGTGGCCATTATCGTGCCATTATCCCATTTTGTATAAGCTCAAGGCCTATATGATAAAGTTATATTAGAGTGTGTATAAGGACGCAAACAAGAGTAATAACAATAAACTTTGCAAATTGCACATTTAGATTATCCGTTTCAAAAATGCACCAAGCCTTTTTGAGGCAGCTTTGCGGTGTCAACTGCCTCTGTCGGCAGGGATAGTACAAACCAAGTCACATTGGAATTATTGTATTGGAAGTGACCTCCACCAATAGGGGGTGTGTTAATTTAGAAAAACAAATAATAAACAAGGGCCGCCTCCATTTCCCCACACCCCTCCCCCGGGGGGTTAAATGTTGCACTTTGCTCCCAAAAAAAGGCAAAAGTCGTCATGTGGTCGGCAGAGGGGCGTCTTAATATATTGCCTAAATTTAGGTACTGAGTTATGGCCCCTGGTGGTATCTGGGTGGACTCATGTGACGTATGCAAAGTTCTGGAAATGCTGAGTGGATTTGCAGCATATAAGGGAATACACTATGGCCGTGGGGGAGATCTCAGTGGTGACTGATGGCAGGACAGGTGCAGGCTGGGATGTCTGCCAATTCCAAATGGTAAAGATACTGAGTTTTCAATCAGTTTCTTTCAGCTCAGTACCCCACACTGGATTAAGTGCAATCTAATACCTATCTATTATGTGTAATTATATGCAGCTATTAAATAAACTCAATGTAATAAACAAAAATTTGCAACGAAAGCTCACTTTTAGTCAGTATACTGTACCTAACAATATAGGTACAGTTTTTATCCTGTCTTTAGGTCTAGCAATATTGGAGATATCACCATTACATTGGTATAGTAGAATACAGCCGAACTCAAAGATGCAGGTTGTTTTCAATTTCTCCAGCATGCTTTCTGACACAAGAATTAGCAAGGGCACTACTAGAAGGATCATCATATTCTGCTGAGCCCCTCTTTCCCTCACTCTTGCTGTGCCATGTAATATAATGTTGTTCCTTTAGCATTTAGCAGAGTTCAAGTCATTCTGCACTGGTCAGGAAGTTGTAAGGACCAGATTGCGCACCAGTAAGCAGATACTCCACACTTTATTATAGACATCTGGGTATAATATTAGTCATCTCTGCCAATACCAGCAAACCTAACAGGCAAACCATGTGACAAGGTGCAATACCAGACAAATCGATGGCACAAAACAGATTGCATTGCAGAGATTCCTCTGCTGACAGGCCGGGGGGATAGTTTTGGCTTTTAAAAAATAGCGACATCTTTTAAGGTGACCCCCAGAGTGCTTCTTATAAAATTACAAGAGACAGAAATCCATTTGCAACTGTGCTATAACACTGAGATTACATTGTTACTTTAGAGCCTCGGTGCAAATAATTTGATGTTCATTTCATGTATTATATAAATGGATGGTGGTGGGAAAATTAAATCCCAGTATTGCACATTTCTATATATATTGCTTTATTTCTGCAGAGGGTGTTTTGGATCACTGTGCTTGCCATCCATTTGGCCCGGCAGGGCCAGGTTCCAGCAGCCTTAACTCTTACAGAACTTTCACTGTCATAAAGCAGAGGAACCACCATAACAAACGTATCATTCTCAGTCTAAACAAATGACGAAAACAGGAAATTAAAAAATAAACAACAAAATTTCTACATATGTACATTGATGATGAATACTTTTACTTGAATGATAATGAATAATTTGTTTATCTACATGTATAATGTTGAATTGTTCCCCCTAAGCATCAGTTGGTAACCTGACAGTGGGGAACAAGTCTACACCCACACATTCAAACTTACTGCAGTGTTGACTAGAACACAAGTTGTGTCTTTACAGTGTTGGCTATATGGACATTTTGTCACAGCTGATAATAAGATGATAATAACATGTAAGCATTGTTTAACTGTATCTAGGATTATCTATCTAGGTGGTTCTTATGAAAAATGCTTAAAGCAGTCGCATACGTCTGTTTAAACCCTCTATGAATTGAACCCCCTTAATGATGGATCAACTCATGAAAATATACAGTAGACTATGTAAATTAGAAAATAATATATATATATACTGTATATTTTACACAAGTCAGCTTTTTTTCTGCACCCATGGTATTATCACAGTTAGAGCTAGTACATTTATATAAGGTTGTCACTCTCCTATTAGAACATGTCCTCCTCGTCGCCCTACACCTGCCACACACATGGAAACTGTGGCCACAGTGTCAGCGGGGCCTCGCTGTCAAGCACAGGAACACCAGGGCACCTCAGACCCTATCAAGGGACCTTGCAGCCATGTGTCGACACTGTTAGCTACATCGCCTGGTCATATTGAGGACAGCACAGAAGTGGCGGAACAGAAGCGCTCCAGATGTTTTTCATCATCGGGCCCACAGGGGAACTCTGTTAGCACAACACCTGGCTCACGGTGCAATAAGCCTGCCGGCTTGGCACTGGTATGCCACAATCTGGATGACTGAGAGGAAATGGGCTAGTGCAACTCATGGACGGTAGGATAGGCCTATTGGCTGTCGAGTATAAACCTAGACATCTGTTGACTGGTCACTGGAAGTCTATTATACAGTTATGGAATTCATAAAATTCATGTAAAAGGCACAATCAAGATTTCTTAAAAAGCAGCCACTTGACTGAAACCAAATATTGTCTGGCTGAGCTCAATGCCATTTTCTGCAAAAGGTAAAACATTCATAAATAAGAGCCTGGAGCTATACATGTAAATATTAACACAACATGCAATAAGAATTAATTAATTAATGGGCGGTCTGCCCATTAATTAATTAATTCTTATTGCATGTTGTGTTACCCCATCCCTAATAGCCCTACCAAGGTGAAGAATATACTGCATACTGAAATATCCTGCAAGATTTCTTCAAATGTCTTCCTTTGACGCATTGGTTGCATGTAACTGAAGCGGTCACCCGGTACCGTTCAGCAACAGAGGCTTTTTACGCTGCCTAAAACTGTTTGGTTTGTATTCAGGAGGCGAGGACTGGAGCTGGGAAAGCAGAGGACAGGCGACCAGGTGAAAAGCGACAGATGCCACGCTCAATAACACCAATGTTAAAATCTCCTTGACCCAGGGTCACCAAAGAGCAACCCCAAATCGTTTCATATTTTCCTTTCTGGATCAATGGCAGCATACATTTGGGCTCAACGACAAGAATAATTTAAAACAGATCTATAAACTATAGCACGCAATTCCCCGTGGTGGAAAGATGCATAACATTTTTTAGATTGACGAGTTGAATCTCGCAAATGAGTGCGCGAGTGCGTTAAAACACAATATCACGCACGCTTTGTGCTGAACAAGACCCAGACTGTATGTCGTGTGCATTTATCTGGCGAGTTCAAGTACATATCGAGAAATCGATCCGTTCTGAATTTCGTACGCTTTTTCTGCCAGGATCAGCAAGGAGAGGAAGGACAAATTGTTTAACATAGTTGAATAAATAATTCTCTCGACGCGGCATTCCGAGACATATCACCTCCTCCGACACATACTGTGCTCTCCCTGCAGTCACTTCCTGACAACTGTAGGCTGGATGAATCTAAGGCTTCTTGATCAATCCCAGTGTAGTGTATTTAAACGCGCGCATTGTCCTCTATGTGCTTTAATTTCTTTCGCGTTTCTCATATGACACATGCGATACATTTGCATTGGTAGGCAGGCCCATCCAAAACCGGGCCGTTAACGCCTATATTCCCATTACCCTGCTTAGAGGACAAGATTATTGGAATCCACGCTAATACTGTTTTGCAAAGCATAAAAGCCTCTTGCTGATAAATATTAATTTGAGCCTTCATGATGTATTTGAGAATTCCAGCTAAAATGTCACCACATGGAACATTAATGTAATATTTCAGGGCCTGAGAGCAATACTCATATTGATTGCATTTATTTGACTCTGGGGAGGAGAAATAATTCTTCGATGTGGAGACACATCTGGTAGCCAAAGATGCGGAGCGGGGAATGAGAAAATGCAAAATAACAATAGAAAAAATAATAGGACTTGTATTTAAGTGAATTATCTCGCCAATGTTTTGATACCAATAGCTTAATATAGTCTACACCAGAAAGTCAGATGCAAATCAGTCTTTATATTGCGACCTTTGATAGCATTTATTTTCTAAAAAATGTTTAATATCAAACAGGGAGAGAGCATCGCTATAGTTGAGCTGTTCTTTCGCCTCTCCTTTGACTTGGCAAATTGACAAGAGCTCAAAAGCATTCCTATTACTACTGTTTCTTGCACCTCGCCTACTCTTGCCACTCTGCATTTGTGAATGTCACCAAAGACAGCCAACTCCTAGGACTGTGTCCTTAAAGATCCTTAAAAGGATCCTTACTTTGTAATTAACAATATTGACTAACATCAGCTCGGGCGTCTGCCTGTCCTTGTGCAAATGAATTGAAATTTGAGCAAGAATACTTTGACCCTGTGACAATGCGTCAAAACAATATGGGAGATATGTTTATTAGCCTACTTATTTGGAAACATACAGTATAGGCCCTATCTGTTATAATAAATGCACAACTAAACCAGGTTTCGTGACCATACTGTATATAGTTTTTTAGTCTGTAAATGATCTATTACAAAATCCAACGCTAGGCTATTGACATTGCAGCTAAGGTCTAGTTAGAAAGTTAAGAGTAACCTATGTTACAATTATTTTAACAACGAAAAAACGTGCGTATGGCAAGCTTTAAGTTATTGAAAAACTCGAATATAATAAATCAACACTGTATCGATGCTGTTTAAATGCCTATCTTAGCCTACTGTCCGTAATACCGTGTCCAGTTTCTTCTTCCATACAGATTCTAGGCCTAAATAAGTGATTTTGGATAGATATGCGTCTATGGAAAGATGGGTCCGCTTCTAAGTAAAGTTTTTTTCTGCCTTTGCTCTCGGTCCTGTGATTTTGAGTGTCAATATAACACGGCTAAAGCGCCCCTCACTGGCAGAATTCAGAATCTCACCCAATATTAATACATGCAGGAGACATTTCGTTTTTTTAAGGGATTCGAAACATGTTTAATGATGATACAATAAATAATTTAATGATGAAAAATGATAAATGGTGAGACATATAAACACCATGCTCACCCGCAAGTATTCCCTGGTCTACTATCTGCTCAACGTTTACAGTTTTATGAATGCCCTTTGATCCCTATTCGAGCAGTGGGTGTCTGAGACTTCTGGGTCCTTTTTAACTGTGACTGAAACAAAAAATTACTTTAAACACAAACATAACCTTGTTTATTTTCAAATGCATCTACGGCAGATAATTGTTTGTGTCAACTTGCACTTTGTATTCATGGAAGTTAAAGAGGCGAGAATACTTTAAACTTCTTGACGCCAGGAGGAGCCAGGAAGTTTTCTCAAAATCCATGACAATTGACAAACTCAGGATCTCCTAAATAATGTATTTAGGGAAACCCAAGACAGCACCTTCAAAAAGCAAATACCTTTTATCGCCATCTGTAGTGGGCACCTGGGAAGCTGGTTTTTGTACGTAGCAGAGTGAGGAGGGAAATCATGGTTTTGGCACAGACAATGTGAGCATTTAAATAAGAAATGGAATCGCGACCCTACTGTTTACTTTCTATTTAAAATCCCATGCCTGTCGATGAAAGCATCACAAAAGGCGTTTTTCCAAGAGTAAGCTGCTAAATACCCCAGGAAATGTCAGGTTTCAGACCATACGGCCGTCAGACGAACAGAGACACACACAGAAGGCCTGGCGTCTAGATGTACCATATGTAATAGTTATTAACATACGCTTGTGTGCTTTAAGATGAAAAGAGCTCTCTCTCTCTCTCTCTCTCTCTCTGCTTCCTTGTCCCCCCACTCTCTCTCTATCACAACATTGTCCATGTTTTTCTGTGCATGTCTGTGTGTTTACACATGCGTTTGCACACCAATGCTAGTCAAAATGTGGAAGAGAATTACATTTGTTTGCAGTAGTAGTGAAAAGAGCACATTATATAAAGCAGTGCTATATGTGTGTGCGTGTGTGTGTGTGTGCGTGCGTGTGTGTATGTGTGTGTGTGTGTGGGGGGGGGGGAGCCAGGCATTAAGCAGAGGAAGAGCGGCATTAGTAAAGGAGCACTACTATGGCAGGTGATTTAATGGTTGTCACAGCAGCAATAGAAGTGTGCGGAGGCAGGATTTTCCGTCAAAGCTAATATTTGTGATGAATCACTGTCATACGCGCCGGGTAACACCAACAGACGTGGGGAGATCTGCTGTTAGCCAGTCTTGCTAATGAGCATATTCTCACAGACGCGAAATCACCACTGTGCGCTGGTTCCACAGTAGCAGTCGGAGGAAACGAATAACAACGCAGCTGAAACATCTTACATCATCAAGGTCAATAAAAACATTAGGACACAATATAGGGAGAGCTGAGCTATTCAACCCCCTGCTTTAAGCTAAGCTGTGGCACTCTATAATATGAGCACCCTTGTTATATTGTTATCCTTTGCTTGCTTGTCATTAGCAATGAACCACTTCCTCTAATAGATATCAGTATAAAAATATGCAGTAGACAACAAGACAAAGCACTAAAAAGTAGGCCTTTACATTTTATTTGTGTATATTGGAATTTTATTAAAAATAGCCAAAATTAGAAATACAAATTTTTGATTGTAAACACTATAATTAAAAATATTATTTCTTCAATCTTTAAATTATTTCACACACACCTCTAAAGGTATCTTGCGAGCCCTCTGGGGGAAATTCCTGGCCACTAGTTTTTACCAAAACTAACGGCAGTACTGTTGAAAAACTGTTAAAAGATTATTCTGCAAAAAAAACTGTGTTAAATACAGTCATATTAGATTTGTGTCTTCCTGGAGCTGGACTGAGCTTGTAAGTTGTAAGCGCTGGGGTGCGTCCTTTTGTGAAAAATAGGGTTTTCCTCTGGTGGATTAGTTTTGCTTTCCTATTAAGGATACCCGTCTTAGAATGGGGTGTTGCTACACTGAGATCAAATATGGGGCAGGTTTCTTCCTGAAACCACGTCAGGCCAAATATCTCCCTGGTCCTTAATAATAGTACCGGAATATGTTCTACGCCTGCTGTGATGATAGCGATCCATGAGAAGGCATTTCTCCCACTAGATTTCCACAGTGAGCGTTGAACCACAGTGTTAGACAGTCATCATATTTTATTGTCAAATACTTATGCCAATGTAGATTTACAAATGTGTCTATAAAACTCAGGGACCACAAAAAAAACAAAAAAAAATCAACTCAACTCAATGACTGACAATTACTTAGTCCCTTTGGCCCTTCAATCCATTCTTTGAAGTGTATCTTGTGAACTAGGAGAGCCGTCTTCCATTTGAACAAGCTGTGCCAAGACCACATGGCGTTACTCAAGCCACCGAGTATTCACGATTACAATGCGGCTCCATCGCAAGAGCTTAAAACCCATCAAAGTCTGACGGCCTAATTTGTCTTGTTGGGGGCCTCGCTCAATCCCCTGCATCCAAGAAACTCTATGCTCTTTTGCCTAGCAAATCCCCCCCCCCCCAAAAAAACATTTTCAGTCTGAGCCCTCAATTGCTTGTTTAACTTGACACATAATTACTGGGGAAATATTTGTGTATTTTGTATGAGTGCCACGGTTTGCATTGCCACTGACTGCCAAGTCCTCACAGCTCCCAGCGTAGCTATCGCAGCCAGAATCCCTGATTAAAACAAGATGCTTTCATTTGGGCCAGCTTTGGAAGAAATCACTCCCAGAGATGGGACCGTCCCTGCCAAGCCCCCGCTGCAGAATGTTTTTCTACGTGTGGCAATGCCGAGGCAGAAGCACAATCTTACCAGCAAAGTTTGTGCTGCGGTTCTTTTGTACCCAAAACCTCCTACTGGTTCAGCCCACTCCGTCCAAGGCACATTTGAAAAAAGGCCACTCGGCTTAGACCCGTTGAAGTGGGAGGTTTTGTGAAGGAAGCAAAGGGTTTTAAGCCCCACAGACAGCTGAGAAGATCGGTGACACCCAGGTTAGTGACACACGGGTCCGGCTGGGACTGCGTGATATTCAGTGACATTTGTAATTAATGGTAAAATGCAGGGTCAACTCTAAAATCTCTGCTGACAGGCCGTGATGTCACGTTTGAGTGACAGCGATGAGGAAGTGCCACAGCGGTCTGGCTCCTGGTGCCAGGACAGCCTTGACTCACCGTGGGTACAAATTAGCAGTTTCTGTAAAGTTGCTCTGTAAACTTTTGACCCAAGACAGGTTGGGCATGTTGGAGGCATTGACGGATTGATCATTTCTTATTATCTTTTACTGCTAGTGTTATTTCTGCATTTAATAACATCAGCTTTGACTTGCATAATTAGTGTTTCACAAGGGTTATGAACTTATGTAGGCCCACTGTAACATATAACATAGACTGTTTGAGTAAAGCCATTGAATAAAGAATAAGTAAAACAACCACTTCAGTCAGTATTGGGGGCAGTTCTATTTAAATCAGAACCTTATTCCCCAATATCCAAAGCAAATTATCATCATTAGATTTCCAAAACCGTGCCACTGATTTGTCAAGCTGTGAATGATAATGAAGTTGTCTAGTTAATGAAGGGCTGAAGATGCAGGTTTTCACAATCATGATAATCTTCTATATAACCCTTATGAATATTTAAGGTTCTTAATTCTGTATGAAATTGTGCGCCAAAGCTGGGTATCTCAATAGAAAACTAAGGCTGTAATGGAAGAGGCAGACCCAGCTATTTTCCATTAATCATTTAAATTAATTAACTAGCGAGTATACAGGATGTTACACTTATAGGAGCCACGCAGAGCTGTGAACATGGAAAACGTATGGCTCCTAGTATGGGCACACAGAATTCTGGGAATTCTGAGTCTTAATTTCAAATTCATGAACACTTTGTTTGTTTGTGTTGTTCATCAGTTAAATACCTGCGGCAAACTGTGCCAATAGGCTATATTGCGTCAGTTCCAACTGGAGAGCAACATTTTTGCCTACTATACATTCATGTTTTGCATGTAAATAACACGTAGGCCTACGCAGCACCATGGTCGAAAATTACCCAGTGAACTTTGCTCAATGCATTCCCTAAAAATGATCAAAAATAATAAAATAAATAAATGTACATCATGGTGTGAAATACATTATAAGTGGCATCCCGTCAAGTCTAGTGGAAGGAGTCGCCAAATGGCTGTGTAGTCCGCTCTCTTTCAGGGCGCATGCTTACAACGGCCGGCCATCGCGTCACACCGCGCGGAACAAGTTGTTTCTGTGAGAGCA
>JAOEHI010000022.1:1709105-1729343 GCA_025447815.1 Percopsis transmontana
TGTGTGTGTGTGTGTGTGTGTGTGTGTGTGTGTGTGTGTGTGTGTGTGTGTGTGTGTGTGTGTGAGAGAGTGTGTGTGTGTGTACTGAGGATGACTTGACCAGATCATGAGGAGGAAGAGGCCTGACCTGACATTTCCTTTGTTGTTTGGTCAGGAAGGGGACCTTGTTGTAAAGATAAATAACCTTGCCGTTTCCATGGCAAAGGCACAAACACCGACGCCTGAACACAAAAGAGGGAGAAGACGATTAATCCAGCACTGTCAATTCTGTTTAGTTTTCAGAGTGTTTTTCAGGGAAATAGGGTTTCAAAACAAGAGGCCACGTCCATTTTTCCACAGAGCACGGGAAATCAGATCCGTTTTCTTTTTATTATTTTCTGAACAGGCCATGGTTTCATCTTGTGTATTGTTTTCCTGGCCCCACCATCCTGATTGGTAAGAGGAATATCTGATACTGTTGGGGTTTTTTTTGCCACTGGCTCAGGAAACTTGTACAACTGTGTTTTTCTGGCCATGGAAAGAAAGGGCATTGTCTTTAAACTCCCAGGATTGGCTTGTCCAACCTTCAAAATTGAGCGGAAAACCATCCCCAACACTTGTTAGGCTAAACAATCACGTCGGCTTCAGGGAGGTCAGATACAGTTCACAGTTTTGCAAAAATAACATTCTTATATACAGTATTTGCAGGACAACTTAATGGAAATAAAAATAAAGAAATAAAGATTTAATATCCTGGATCCTTTTCACGGTCTGCTTTTAACATGAACTATACTGTAGGTCCTTTTCATTTAGGCATGCCATGCAAGCGCACCAGCATTGACGATGTGTTGGTTTGCTTCACTAGTTTTGACTCTTTGACACTGGTTCACATAACGAAATGGAACCCGATTCTCAATCGTTACAAGGCCACTCCCTGATTTGTGTCCGCAGTTTCTCTCGTGGTTGACACCAGCAGAACCACCCCTGGTGGCCCCGGGTGGCCAGCACCCGTCTCTACCGCTTCACTCCACCATCCCGCTATAGCCACATCCAGGGGGGCCGTACGACACAATCCAGGAATGCACCTTTGATCTTTACGCTGGAGCACACTTCATACGTCCATAATTACCCCCTCTATCCAGCTAACATCAGCTCATCTCCTCGCTGTCAAGGGCAACGTCAGAGCCGGGACACAAAGGCCTTATCACTCTAATACGAGAGCAAACAGCGCAGTGGTAGGTGCTCCGTGTCGGCACAGGTAGCAAGATTATAACTGGCCTTTTAGAAGCCTGACCGAACCCAAGTAGTGGTTTAATCTCGGCGGTTCTGCGGCACTTTGTTTGCCTTTCCTGTGAAGCCAGGGGATAAAAGAGCAGCCTCAGTGAGCCACGCCTGATTAAGATCGAATTGTTAACGTTCACCGTGCCTTATTATCAGCCTGGTGTTGTGCCATGCGAGCAGCAGGTAGAGGCCCTCTAAGTGCTGCCAGAGAGCCTTGCCTTACTACACTTGTGTGATCCTCAAGTACTAGTTAGCGCTAAGGTGGCAGTCGAGGAGCCCCCGGATCCTCGAGATCAACAACAACATCAACAAACAGGAGTTGATGGCGAGTGTTTATTATCTGCTTTAATTGCTCATCATCTGGAGGATCTGACAGTTGCAGTTAATGAGAGGGGGAGCGGAGGCACGCGCAGTTGGCAACGGGCTTCATAGCAGAAGACGTGTGTGTGTGTGTGTGTGTGACAGAGAGAGAGGAGATAGACCACATTCCAGTTGAACAGAAGCAACAGAGGCGCACCAAACACCAAACCGTTTGTTTATCAAATTATTAAAACAGTCCCCACGTCAGTTATAAAACTCTTGTTAACCTGTGTGTCATTATCGCACGCTGCCTCGCACTGGAACAGTCGTACGCCCCATAAGCATGTAAACACACACGCACGCACACACAAGGCACTAGTCTTTGTGTGCACACTATGTTTGTACACGTGATGCAGAGTGCAGACAGGATATCGCTGAAATTGAGGCCTTTCCTTACATTTTCAGCTGGGGCTGCAGGGCCTGGCCCGGGTCCAAGCTGGGACCTCCCAGACATTGTGTCAAGTCACGCACACATCCAGGCAAGGGGTGCGCCAAGCATCAGGCCCAGCACACCATGTCGTTTTTAAAGGCACATTCCCCCAGAACCCCCAACACCACCAACGCGTGGGTGTCTGTAGGGGAAAAGGTGGAGAAAGGGTGCGAGTCTAGGTGGGGAGGAGTAGAGAGGTGCGTGAACACTGGTGAATGCTGTGAATGCTGGTTTCAAGCACAAGGGAAATACTCGGCACATTGAGTAATGTACCATTAATATAGACTAGCATGACAGGGGTTTTGGTGTTCTTTCCACCGAATGAAGGAACGAATGAAGTTGAAACATGAAGAAAACTGCACATTTGCTGATGATTCCATCCCTGCGTATAGCCTAATATCTATATATAATAATTTAACTTACACACAAACCCACACCAGAAACAACAAACTAGGCTCTTTGAAAACTCTTTGAAAGCTCCATTCATAAATTTGTCCCGTTGAGAAACATGGGCATCTCCTAAACAGGGCCTACCCGCCCTATTACTACAGCTTCAGCTCTGCGGGCTCACATGGGAACAATTAGGGGCATACACAAGTTTGGCAAAGGTCCGTAGCAACCAGCCGCATCTGTTTCTATTTACCTTTTGCACTCGTGCTGCATAATGTCATAAGCACATCTGCTACTGTGCAACGTAACCGTGGTTACATGCGTGGTTGACCCCTGATTCTGTAATTACCCGCCAAGCGAGATGAAGAGGCCCAGCAAACCACCAAAAGCCCTGTGTCCCCTCATCCCTGCCCCCCCACCCCCCATCCCTTTTGCTGGCATGGTTTTCTCTCCATGTCTTCAAAACATGCAAGGCCAGGCCACTGAGCTGCGCACAGCAAAACAGACTCTTCCCTCTTTGATGTCCTGCATGCGGCAGTTCAAGGAACAATAAAGTCCTACCGAGCATTAAACATTCACCTTATATATGGCCTACTTGTGATATCAAAAGCCATAGGATAGCCTCAGGAAATATGTGTTCCTTGCACTCCATTTATAAGATCTGTTAGGTAGGATCAACTACGGTTTTTATCAAATCAGTGGAGGAGATAGGACCATCCAATTTCCTGATTTGCTATGATTTGATACTTATCGGTTGTGTGTTTTAGGGCACCGGCAATTGATGGCACTGTCACCTGGTCTCATTACTGGGCCTGTAAGTCTGACAATAACGTATGGGCCTAATGTACCCACTATAGCTTGGTGTATACTGCCTCACTGCTGCTGAAGAGAATTTTAGGATCATCTAAAGACACACAAACATACAGTATAAGCACAATTAAACCCCTGATAAGCAGATATCTGGCCTTGAAAACATTGAAACTTAAATATTCCCACATACTGGCTTAATTCAACGGCGTCTTTCAACCACAACATATAGGACACATTAGTCACAGGTGGCAAATGTAATTGCATGGCAAAGTGCATCCATTTTGTTTCTTTAACGCTTACCCACCTAATAACACAGCCAGAACTCCATTCTCAGCTCTTGCTTTTGTGAAAATTGCGAAATCTTTCGAGGCTTCTTGACACCTACAACAAACAGGAAGCAGCAAATCAAGACAGACCTCGTTTATAATAATGATGAGTGATTATGAGCAATAACTGTGAAGACCATATATGGATCACTTCACAGAAGCAGCGCGCGGGGGGTTGGGTGCCATGCCCAGCATCCCCCAGATGTGCAAACCATATGCTCAGACTGAAATTAAAACAAAAAAGAAACTGGGAAACATGAAAGGGATTTCTAACTTTGTAAAGACAGTTACAGGCGATACAGATAGAGTAATGGCCGAGAGAGGCCACATGAAAGAACTTGGGGATGTTGGTGCACTTTTTGCACCGCTTATTCCGTTTCCTGCTTATAAGTTCACGGAGCAGATGGGGACCAAAGGCACAAGGAAGTTTAGATTTTCTGCCCCACATCCCACTGTATATGATGCGTTTAACTGCGTACCACGGCGCTCTTATCATTTGCAGGGTCTTCGGTGCATGCCAGGAGGTCACAATAACAAGGTGGAAAAACACACGAGTGGATCTCTAACTTATTTACGTCAAAGACAAGTTGGTTTATCAAAAAAGAGACTAATATATTTGTATTAGTAATGGTAGTAAATACTTAATGAACCACTAAAAACTGTCAAAGGGTTAAGATTGATATACTCCACATACTGTATACTATGAATTTCTGAGGAATAATAATTATGTATGAATCATTAATTAGTGGAGACAAAACATGAATTGAGGTTCAAAAGAAAGCGATGGCGACCTGGCTGATTAAGAAAGATAAGAGAAAATAAGATCCCTCAATGTTTATAGAATGGTAGTTGTCCCAGTCCAAGAGCCTAGAGAAAACATGATCAACAGTGTCCTCTACCGTCCACAAAATGCACCGCAGCCTCAAAATACATGCGTTGATTAGAACGTAACTAGATGTCTTTTAGTATAAAAAGGGGTTGTGAAGCTGTTTTCACTAATCCAAAATTAGGTGGATATTTTGCAAATTACGATTTACCCTTTAACCAAGGAAATAATATTAAAAGCATTTCCCAATGATAATATATTGTCTGTGATGTTACAAATCCACTTTTGGCAGTTTTAATAACACAAGGTTTTTGGAGAAGTTGTCATTAGCCGTACCAGCTCCCCACATCATCTTGTTGGGTGAGACATGTTTATTAACAGGATGGCTTGTATATGTCTGGTTAATGTCTACCCTGGGCCTGGGGCAGTGGTGGTCAGAGAGTTCTGCCTATATTTCTGCTTGTATAAACAAGACCACCACATCACTGTTCATATTTGCAAACAGTCATTTATAGCATGTGTCCAAATAGAGAGCTCCTACTCACGTTGTGACAACATAGCACTGGAAAATGTTGATTTATTATTATGAAAAACCTTTTGGAATTCTTAACGGATTGCATTGCTACTGATACATGTTTAGTTACTTTCAATTATACTGATTATGATATGATTTGTTTTATTTACGTATAATTTGGATAATCCATACATAATTTATTCCATCTTGAACATTGGCTCTGTCAGAAGTATGCTTAGTTTTATTACTTCCTCATCCAATATGATTTGAGAATGGCACTTTCACTGCTAGCAGGGAACGGGACATTGCCATGTTCCTTCCTCACAGATATTTTAGTGATTTATTGTATTTATATTTCCCTTTTTCTTTTTCAGTTGCAGCAGTTACAAGAGTTTAATAGACCTTTTTCACAGTGACCCGGAAGTGCTACCTTAGAGGGGTACACTTTCTTCCTGTCTAGCCTGTAAACAGAGAAAATCTTAAATATTAAATCTTATCTTAGTTTATTTGGCTGATTAGACTGACTGTAGACTCAGACTGACTGTTAGTTGTGAAGTTAGTTGAAGTTGTAATGCAAAAATGTCATATACTAAAAGAGACTGAGCAAGCAGTGTGCGCACCCGCCCCCACCTGAGGACAAGTCTAATCAGCCACATGGACCACGTGTGGACCCCTCTTCGGTGGCACTGTGAAAAAGGTCAATTCCATCTGTATCTTTATGTGTGCATAACTTCTCTCTTCTATCTTTTATCTTTTTCCATTTCATGCATATCTACCTTGAGTGGTATCCCTTTTGCAGCGCATGAAAGCTTATTTGAATTTTGGAAAACATAACGTAACGTGCGTGGTCCTCCTCACGGTTCCCCTGGGCTCACTGACGTATGCTTGATTTGTACATTAAAATCGGGAGCCACTGTCGCTGGTTGTGGTACACTGTGTGTGTGTGTGTGTGTGTGTGTGTGTGTTTGGGGGGGGGGGGGGGGTCTGCAGCTGTCTTCTTAATTGTCTTTGTGTATTTCGTTGCAGGAATGGCAGAGGGGTTCTATGGAAGTTGTTTTGTGGTTAAATACTCTTCTGTAGGACCTGTATAAGTATCAGAGTATCAGACTATTGTAAAAACAGAATGAATCTACCTCATATAGATATTAAATAGCAGAATAGCAGAAATGCTGTCTACAAACACACTTACCTCCAAACACTACCATATTAATTTGTTATATAAAAAGCATACAGTACAAACCACACATGATTTGCAATAAATGTTTTTTACATCTTTGACTTTGTAACATGGTGACAACGTGAAAATTGCAATTGTAATTATAATATTATTATAATTATAATAAACAAAAACATTAGTGCCTGATGAAATAACCACTGAACATTTAGTCACAACTATAAATAACAGTGCGATAGCTGGGGATACAAATGAGAGAAGCAGATGACATTAGGCCTGCTAGAAGAACTGAATATGTACAAGCAGCTTTTGGAGTTACCAGTGGAATTCAAATACCAAGAAACAGTTTAGCTATAATAAATAACTACATAAACAGGCTATTTGGTCAGTAAAATGATTCATTGTTAATCACCTGTGCATTGGAATGTGTTCTCCTTGGCCCAGTTTTTTGTGGTGTGTTTCTTTGAAGGTCAGTACAACGTCACCCCCGTAGAATGTCTGCCAAAGCTCTACACTGTGCGTTGTTTAGGAAATGGACACTGTTGTGATTTTGAACGTGTGCACTACAATTTTAAACTCGGTGTCACTGCATTACACACAAAAAAGCTAGATTTTCATTCATGTCATACATGCAATTTCTTTTAAATAAACACTGTCATATCATTCACCATCTGTTAATCTGACAGTTCCACACCAACCTTGGTCTGTTGGAACAATCTGCTGTACAAAGTCATGTCTCATGAACAGTGAATGTATCTGTCTGCTACAGGACAGTCAGTGTCTCAGTCTCATGGCCCCCTCGCCTTGCCAAAGCCATGGGTCGTTTGAAAATGTGCCGGTCGGGCTCCTCTGCTGTAGACTCTGTAATGATAATGAGATAAGAAATGTTTCATATTAAAAGCTATTTTGCATTATTTGGTATACAGATGAAGTATGTTTTTAGTTTTACCCCTCACCATTTGGACACATCGCTTCCATACTGTAAGCATATTGACTACTGACTTCAAAGACTTCATTGCCTGTAAACCAAATGCATTTACAGCAGATTGAGCTTATTCTGATGTGGAAACCCATCAATGGGACACCAGGGGACATTGCTTGCTACCTCAAGCTACCTCTTACTCTCACAGGACTCAAAGTCTTGGACTGGAACTGGTTCCTCCAGAACCATAATGAGGTTCCCACTCCAAGACAGGGGCCTCTGCAACTGGCATGCATCACGCCAGCAGATCTCTCTCTCTCTCTCTCTCTCTCTCTCTCTCTCTCTCTCTCTCTCTCTCTCTCTCTCTCTCTCTCTCTCTCTCTGAATAGTCTACATCATTATTCTAGCTGTGATGAGGAACCTGTCTGGTTACCTACAGAGCCAGGTTAAACTAGAATTATTATTATTATGTTCTTAAATAAATGAACACATCATAAACTACACACAATAAATCCAATTCAAAGGGTTACCTGAATACTGTATACTTGTGCTGTGTGTTGGGTAATCACAGACACCACTGGACATGTCACCATGAAACTGTTTGCCTGCGATCCTATTTATCCTCTCCACCAAAAGGACATTGTTGCCATGCTAAATGGATACAACTACAATTAGGTCATTCAGCAGACACTTTTATCCAATAAAACTTACAATTACATGGTGCAGATAGGGGGTGAAGCATCTTGCTCAAGGATGCTTACAGGTAGCAACTCTGAGGCTCGAACCCACGACCTTCTGGCTGGGTGTCCAACACCCAGACACCTAGACTATCCTGCCCCTGGATAGAGATCCCCATTATAACCAGACTCAGTGGCAGAGCTCTCTACCCAAACTGACCTCTCTACCTCATAACACTCCCGTTACCCTTATCTCCTATTAACAACCATCTGCCTGTCCCTATTTCTGTAACCTTAAAAAACATAAATAAAAATCTATCCATTTTGCTCTATTATGTTAGGTTCGGCACTTAGTACTTAATGGAAAGTTTACTGGCATCATGGTATGTTGTAACTAAGTCCTAATGACTGCGGAGGTCATTATTCTATAACAGAATATGTTTACTTACGATGACTAGTGTATGACCTATTCAGCAGCTATATTCAGCGATAAAAGTGCTGCTAAATGTGAATGTAAGCTCATTTTAAGGTTTAGCACCGTCCCTTACCCGCTGTTGGGCTAAACAACAGGATATGAGCCTATACTGTACAAATGTAATTGTTGTTGGGAGGTTTAGGTGATCTAGGGATGCAATGATGACTTAAAATATACAAGACATCAGCAGACATCATAACGCAACGCCTCTTATATATTTACATTTACAGCATTTAGCAGACGCTTTTATCCAAAGCAACTTACAATTAGCACATTTGTCAACAATGACATGGTGCTATTACATGAAGCAGGTAGGGGTTAGGCATCTTGCTCAAGGATGATTACAGGTAGGCCAATTCTGGAGCTTGAACCCACGACCTTTTGGCTGGACCACTAGACACCCAGACCACTAGACTATCCTGCCCCTAGACCACTACACTATCCTGTCCCCCCTTATATATTATTGACAAAGTGCTTTGGTAGAAGACAGCAACAAGTGCCTTAAATAAGGCCTCCGGCAGTCAAAGTCTCGGGCCTTCAGTTCATACTATATGCATCTAAACGTATTCTGAGAATACTCTAAATACTCTAAATCTCCTTCTGGAAAGAACGACATTTTCTCAACTACGATTTGAAGCACCACTGGAAATTACAAACCAGAATAGCGTATTAGCCTACTTTTAATGTAACTGTTACCCCAGTCTCTTTTCTGAGCACAGAGCCTTTTCCCTAAAAACAAACTTTAAACTCTATTTTTGAAAAGGTTTACTTTACTTGTGTCAGGGCTACCTACAGAGCTGTAATGTGCAGGCACTTCCTCCTTATGCGACCCACGATGAGTTGAGAATTTTGTATGGGCAGTCTACCTAGCCTATATATAGTTGAGCTACCATCTTTTCTACTGAGAAATTCTGTAGAAAAGACGACAGCTGTGTTTGCTGAGCAATGTGAAAGGTAAGTGACAAAACATGAAAGAATAAAATCAGAGTTTAACCATGAATGACGACATAAGCTATTTTAAGCCAATAAAATCTTTTCTTTGTTTAAAAAAGCTTTTATAATAAAATGCTAAAATAGACGGAAGGCGTAAGATTGATTATCTATCGGTCTGCATGGTCTGTATATGACTTTTAACATTTTTGGGATCAAGAGCACATTATATTTTATGCAGATTCGAATTTTACTTACTGCAATATGTAAAAGGCAAATTTCAATAAATAAAAAAAAACACTTACTATATAAAATCGAAGATATTATTAAAGAACTAGTATAATAGTTACCTATTATGTATAGGCTCGGAAATAAACAGTTCCCTAAACTCGATGATGTCATCGGAAGACCAGCAGCCATTTTGTTAGCTAGTCAGAAGCTAGGGGCATTAGCTATGTGCACGTGAATATATTTCATTTAGCACTGGACTCTTTGTTAAGAAAGGCTGTATTGAAGTGTTGCTTTATGTGTAGTATTTTTGGCCATAACGATTTGCGTGTGATTTAGAACCGTGCTCGTGTTGAGGAACAACACACTGCGAATCACCAGTGATTCATTCATTTTTAACCAAGCGTGTTTGTGTTTGCTAGCTCTGAGCTAGCTAGCCAACTGGACGTGCGTTGTCACTAGAGAAGCACCTCTGCGCTGATGGCCGCCAGCTATCGAATTTAAAACGGTGTTGTGTTAGTGTGTGCGTTATCCGTCTCTGTTCACCTTATTGGTTCGTCTGCACGCAAATCCACGTTTGCATTTTAGTAGTCGAACCAACTAACGTTAGCTCTAATTGACTTGGTAGGCTACCGAGTGGCATCCGTTCAAACCCTCTTATATCCTTCCAGTACACAAGTCTGTTGACGGAAATTTGCATACGACCAATTTGAAGTCATGTCAGAATTGTACATCCGAGTGGCAGAAGATGAAAACGAAGAGCCGATGGAGATTCCTTCCGAGGACGACGGCACTGTTTTACTGTCGACAGTAGCTGCACAGTTCCCCGGGGCGTGCGGCCTACGGTACAGAAACCCCGAGTCCCAGTGTATGAGAGGGGTCCGGCTGGTCGAAGGCGTCCTGCACGCACCCGAGAGCGACTGGGGTAACCTGGTGTACGTCGTCAATTACCCAAAAGGTGAGTCTGGTTCTGTTATGAGTCATCTTGTGTTGTTTAATGCAAAAGCTGATAGTTTAACTGCCACCAACTGCTGTTGACGGTGAAACGGCTCCTCACTAATGCAAAGTTATGTCAATTGATTCTAGACAACAAGAGGAAGATGGATGAAATGGATGCTGCCTCAGCTGTGAAAATCAAGAGGGGCTTTCAAAAGACATCAGATCTCATTGTCCTTGGCCTGCCGTGGAAAACGTCAGAGCAGGATCTGAAAGATTATTTCAGCACCTTTGGGGAAGTGATCATGGTGCAGGTGAGATGTCTAGTGTAACTGGGTAGTAACGCAGGTATTCCTATTTGACGTTCTCAGTTAGATGGAATAATCGTACTGCTTTGCTTCCCAGGTTAAAAGAGATGCAAAGACAGGGAACTCGAAAGGGTTTGGGTTTGTCCGGTTTACGGACTACGAGACGCAAACCAAGGTGATCTCTCAGAGACACATGATTGACGGAAGATGGTGTGACTGCAAGCTTCCTAACTCAAAGGTATATTGGACATTATTGTGTACAGGCTAGATATTGGCTAGGATCTTGATAACAACAGATTTTTGACTGTTTTTAAATGAAACATTCAGAAACATTAACCTATTTTAGTTAGCTGAAAGAAATTTTGACAAAATATAGTGTTTTATTATGTGCCTTAATGGTTAATATTTGATTAAACATATTTTTTAGTGCCCATGGCCTATTTTGTCTCCCCAGTCGGGGCCCGATGAACCCATGCGCAGCCGCAAGATCTTTGTTGGGCGCTGCACAGAGGACATGACCACGGACGAGCTGAGGCAGTTCTTCATGCAGTACGGAGAGGTCACCGACGTCTTCATCCCCAAGCCCTTCCGGGCGTTTGCCTTCGTTACATTCGCCGATGACCAGGTACGGGCTCAGGCTTCAGTCTGGATGTCAGCTGCTTGTGTGCGTTTGCCTGTGTGTGGTCAGAATGCCTGTAGCATCATCTCTCCCCCACCCCTTGTCTCCAGGTGGCCCAAGCCCTGTGTGGAGAGGACCTGATCATCAAGGGCGTCAGTGTGCACATCTCCAACGCAGAGCCTAAACACAATAATAGTAGGCAAATGATGGATAGAGGGCGGTTTGGGGCTGGTGGGTTCGGTCAGGGCTATGGCAGTAGTCGCGGCGGGCTAGGGACCAATAGCAGCGGGGTTAACTTCGGCGCTCTGGGCCTCAACCCGGCAATGATGGCGGCTGCGCAGGCAGCGCTGCAGAGCAGCTGGGGTATGATGGGTATGCTGGCTAACCAGCAGGGTCAGACCACCGCAGCAGGCACGGCCACTACGACCCGAGACCCCACCTATAGTTCTACCAGCACCAGTTACAGCAGCCCCACCTCAGCTAGCCTGGGCTGGGCGGCGGGCACTAACTCCGCCTCAAGCAGTGGCTTCAGCTCTGGCTTTGGCACCTCTATGGAGTCTAAATCCTCTAGCTGGGGAATGTAGAGCGCTTGGAGTTTGTTTCTGTTTATATTATGTTAATTTTGGTAAGTATGTTTAGGAAGAACGGGGGGGGGGGGGGACAAACTAGTAAACTTATATCCCTGCTATTTAAAAAAACAAAAAAGGAAAAAAAAGCCTTTTAATTTTGGTAAAGACAAAATTTATACTTGTATGTGACTAATTATGTAGCCAGTTATTGAATGAAGTGTTGAGTTTTTATGTAGAAACTGCCACCCTACCGTGTTTTTTTTTTTTGTTTGTTTTTTGAGAATTTATTTAAGAGTTATTTTAAGATGCAACTGTGCATGCAAAGGCGTACATCTCTGAAACATGCACGAGTATCTTCAGAGCCTCCTCGGCCACTTGTTAAAGGTTAAATTGGCTAGATTGTGTTTAATCTGTATGCAGTTGACTGTATTATTATTTTTTTTTTGGTTTGTTTTTTGACATTTTTATGGAAACCCCTTTATGAAAATCTCTTCTGCAGTTCAACAACTCTTTTCCAATTTCCCGGGAGGAAGCGCCTCATGGGCCGCAATGTTCGACCGATCTCAGTATCGGTTCCCCTCTTCCAATGTGTAAATGCTTTGCCATCAAAGAACACAGCTTCACTCTGCATATACTGTGTTGGACGGTGGGTGTTGTCTTTTTTTTTTTCCCCTCTCCCTCTCCCCCCTTTTCATGGATGTGGCGAATCTTGTCTGCTCTTAACGGCTTTGAGATCAGTGAGTGGGACTGGTGGTGGACGTAGTGAGCGACTGAGAGTGGGCGAACGAGCGAGAGCCAGATGAGAGGAGGCACGTGTGAACAGGACTGCTTGTGCGGGTTTTTGTTTTTTGTTCCAAGAGCCAAAATGCCTGCGAGTTGGAAGAACCTGTGGCTTTGTGCGAGTGTGAGAGGAAGAAGCCGGTGCGAGTGTGTACCTATTGACGCCACACGGGACTTGTATTGCATCTCCTGATATCCCTAAGACCTTCTTCTTTTTTTTTTTTAGCTGATTTGCTATCAAGCTTAAATCTAAAACAAACATAACGGTGAATGTTTAGCGCTATGAGTATTTGTATTCTCTCGTAGCTTTTCCTTGCTGTCTGATTTAGACACGAATGCTGTGTATGGTGTGTGCTTTATTTTCCTACTTGTTACCACCCTCTTTTCTGTGTGATAATGTGACCTGGTGTTGGTGAAGTCTGTGGGGGGGGGTGGGGGGTACTGGTGGGTGTGAAAATGTGTGGACGGTGCACGTGAGCTCGGTGTGACACCCGAGGTTGGAGTGGCGAGTGTTTGACAAGTCCCCATTTTGAAAGTTTGTGTTTGAAGTGGTTCTGAATGCATTTTCTATGTTTTGTGAATCTAAGGGAAGTCTCAAATAAAAGTGAATTTGACTAGGTATGTCGCCCTCTTGACAGTGATTTCTTTAATTTTTTTGACATTAATTGAACTGCCAACACTTTAATTCACATGTATAGGGACCTTGGACACGGCCAGACCCCGGTTTTCGTCTGAATCCAGATTGAAGTCAATTTTGGAGAAGGCAAAGACTGGAGTGTGGCGCATTAATGGTTGGGCCAGCGCAAGCCGACAATGGATATGCTGCAGGAATGCCTTAATCCTGAAACGGGACCTCTTCAACTACCCCCCCCCCCCCTCGAAACTTAGAATGGACCATACTAAAACTGGCCAGAGCTGTTTATTTATGATATGAAGCTTCTACAGTAGAACCAAAATCACTCCTAAGGTTCTGCATGCCTGCAAATCAGCAATGATAGTGCTATTTCTGTTGTCCATAATTCTTGTTTTAAGATGCAGCCTGGTAATCATAATGGCTCATTTGTGTTGGTGTATGATTTGTCCAAATAATACCCCTTGACTGTCATTTTATTTTTTGTAGGATTTAGACTAGTCCTTTTTATATGTAGAATTATTTCCATCTGGTTGTACAAAAAAGATTCCATTGTAACACTGGAACCAGAAAATACTGTTTTTTGTTTTTCTTGATTGTAAAGTAGTTGGAATGTAAGACAATTTTGCAGGGACTTTGAAAATTGTTGATTGAACATGCCAGCAGGAACTCCAACTTTGTGTGTTAATACTGAATCCTTTTTAGTCCTACAGAGTGTATAATAAACGTTTCCAATTTTTAATAACCTGTGGATCTCTCACTGTAGATACGGTGTAGATAAACAGTATAAACTTTTGCTGAGCCCTGTCGTGTCTGGTCAGCAGTTCTAGTGTGCTACTCAGCCGTCTGGGGGCGCTGTTGTGTTGAATAGGTTATGCGGGGAAAAATGGTCGTAAGTCAGCTGTCTTCCATTTTGATGTTGATCAATCTTTAAGGATGTGAAATTCTGGCTCTTCATTCTTTCGTACATTACTGGAAGATGATCAGTCTACAAGGAAATGTTAGACAAACTGATTTGCCCAAGGACTAACAGTTAAAAAATATTGGGTCAGCATACTCAAAAGCAAGTTGATTAAATGAATGAATTACAATGTTGCAATCTATGTATTCCTGCTGGATGTTATCAACCTGAATGTACAATTTTTCATGGCAGTGGTCAAACGTAATTTAAAAAGTATATTAGATATTTAGGCCTACGGAATGCACTGGCTGTGTCTAGGAGCTTAACAAAATCACAATAGGCGACTTGATTTAAATAGTCACGAAGGTACGGCTCAGAAGGCAGTTAGATTGGCCCACTATAAAATGACAATAGTAACTTTTCACGCTTGCGAGTTGTTCAGAGTTTTGGTCGTTACCATTAATGTAAAAATACTGTACGTTTTCTTACATTGACAGTGTGCATGGTTAAATATGGCATGTAGGCCTATGGGACAGTTGCCTTTCATTTCTTTTAACACGTGCTGTAAGCTGGTTCCTTAACAGCTGTAGTCATCCAAAATGAATGCAATACACATGTACCCACCCATTTAATTTTGGTAAATATTCTTATTTTATCATTTTCATGAAGAAATTGTAATCTATAAAAAAAAAAAGTATTAAGTGGCGCGTGTCCAGTTAGAAAAACAAACAAACTAATGTATTTGGCATAAGTCTGTCGAACCTAAGGTTTTAATATATTCAGATGAATATGTGTACACCAGAAAGTAGCCTACCTTAGTTTATAGGTTTTGGTCTTGATGGCAATAGGCTGAGAGCTTTAATTGCTTCCGTAACATTATGCAGGCTGTATGGCGTCACATTTAACGGCCGGTGTTTTCCTACACCCTAATCTAACTGTGGATGATTTGGCAGTTTCATTACATAGGTAGGCTACTCCTATTCTTTAATCAGGTCTAAACAGGTCTATAATGACCCCATGCTACCCCAGTAGCGATAAGCTCACAAAAAGAAATATAAAACCTATTTTAGACATAAGGCCATGGTTGTCGAGAATAAGGATTCATTAGATAGCCTAATTATAATTCAACAAGTATTAAAATATGCCGTAATCAACACCGATATGAACACTGCGATTTAAACTGGTGAATATGATGACTATAACGTTCTGGGTATATGTGAAATAATTGTCAAATGTTTAAAGTGGCAGTGACGCATTCGAATGCCAACAAGCCATGGTTCTGTTTCGGAAAATCCTTACAATCTTCCACAAAATGTTAATAGAATTGTTACCTTTCCATAAACGATGGCCAGGCGGTTTTAGGTGAAACTATGGGCGCAACATGTGGTCTGGTAAAGCGGACTGTTACAACATACGTGAGTAGTTGCAGCATGTAGTGTCTCTGTAAGTATCTCTGCAACAAAATGCGTTATTTTAGGGACAAGGACCGCCTCCTCAGAATATCTATACGATTACATATAAGAGTTTCAGTTGAGGAATCAGATTTTCTGAAGCGCCCGTTTCTGTGCATAAATGTTTTGGCAATTAGCATTAGGATATGCCATTTACTTTTACTTAAAATTACCTTAACCATGATAATGTTTTCCCTCACAACTGTTCTTACCGATGTTGGGGCCCATCTGGTGGCCATTGACCATGACTCCATGCAGGCCAAGCTTCAGACAATCAGCTACAAAGAGCAGTTATTATGTTAAATCGCACCTGTAGCTCTGACGGAGGCTTGACAGTTTTTTTTTTGACGGGGGGAATTAAAGGAGCAAAACTTGTGTGCGTGAAATGTGTGCTTTTTTTGGGGTAAAAACTGTCAAGGCTTTATGAGACACTCCGTCAGAGCTACAGGTGCGATTTAACATAATAACTGCTCTTTGTAGCCGATTGTCTGAAGCTTGGCCTGCATGGTGTCAATGGTCAATGGCCACCAGATGGGTTCGATTAGTCTTTCGCCCCTATACCCAGGTCGGACGACATATTTCAGATTATATACTGTATATCCATTTTTATTTATATTGTGTTTTATATTGTACACACCCAGGAACTTCGTATAATAAAAGGTTGAACCAATTGGTTGGTGGATGGATGCATGCATGCACGGTAGCATGTATGTTACCACAGTTCAGAGACTAAGAACCATACAAGCTTATTATAAAGGGATTGAAGTCTTTATTTAGCCCAATACCGTACAGTGCAACAGTTCACCTTAAGCCAGTAGCCAACATGTCTGGCCACTACTGGTGAACACTAGCCTGATGACTCGTGAAGACTTGCTCCTGATTGGAGGAACTCACCGCTTCCTCATTTTGGGTTGTGTGTGACCCTGCACTGAAAACACACCATTATCTCAAAAGGGCAAGAATTCACAGCACGTGTGTACCATGATTAATCTCATCATAAATAAATACTTGTTTGTTTAATGTTGGAATACAGGGGGAGTTTGGTCTAAAATCAGAGGAGGATTGTGTCCCATAAGCCTCTTTCATAGGTAGCTGCCCCATGCTCTCGGCCCTCCGTCTTCCATACGCTGGTGATGATTAGGCATTGTAGGAGGATGACGACACATTTCCGCCGTGGCCCGTCCAGTTGGTGTGGATGAAGCTGCCTGGCTTTGACAGAAGTTCGTATGTGTGGGCGCCAAAGTAGTCTCTCTGGGCCTTCACAGCAGAAAACACACACACAACCCCAGATGCTGTTAGATAGCCATTGCTTCTTCATGTTAAAGCTAGGGCTGGGTATTGGCAAGGACTTTACGATACGATACAGGGTCACGATACGATTATATCACGATACAATATATATTGCGATATTCCGCATAGTAAAAAATAAAAACAGAGCTGAAATACGACACATCGGCTTTATATTTTTAAGGAAAGAGCTGCTGTAATTTTGTCAGCTGCGTCTGTCATGTTGCATCCAAATTTCATTCTACCAGAAATGGGGGCCATCAGTTCTAGGCGACTAGCCGTACTGCGACATCTAGTGGTTGTAGTACACACGCCGTTTAAAACGAGAATCTTCCCAAAAAAAATAAAAAATAAAAAATTTATTTTTGTATTTTTTTAAGAATCGATTTTTGATCTGGAAATCGATTTAGTATATCTCGAAAATAAATATGGCGATATATCGCTGTATCGATATTTTAGCACAGCCCTAGTTAACGCAGTGCATCGCTTTACGTCAGGGTCGGACTGAGCATGCTACCCAAGTCTGTAGAAACACACAGCCACAGGCTCAGTGGGGGTCTAGGTTACCTGAAGGAGGTTGGCTGGCAGCATGTCGTGCCTGTAACCGTCATAGAAGGACAGAGCTGTGGTGAAACAGGGCATGGGGATTCCCTGCTGGACGCCGGTACTCACTGCCCTGCGCCACGACTCCTGCAGCAACAGCAGGGACAGATACTATAAGTCTGGGTGAACAGCCGTCATGCAGTATTTAGAGTATTTAAATTTAATTATTGTAATGAGTTATTGTAAAGAGTTTTTATTGCCACATGAGATTATTAGGAAGACAAGAAAAATGGGCTTTATTACTCCACGTCTTTCTAGAAGAGGAAGCAACTGGTATTTTCTCTTTGCAAATTTGCTCTTTGTAAATGTGGCTGTGGTGCAATTGTCCGCTTCTTCCCACCTGACAGTCCTGTACGGCGCTACTGAAGAACGAATCCAGCAGCAGGTTCTGCAGCTCGGAGTCTCTGTCGAATGCCTCCTTGATCTTCCCAAGGAAGACACTGGAAAAGAGGAAAGCCCAACGTTGGCTCAAAATAAACAGGCATCTGAAGCTTATAATAAATACATGTATTGGGCATGTGCTCATGTTTAGGTTCTGTGGAATATATCCAAGAGCAAGTCAAACTTTCTCCTTGAATACCTTTTTTCCTAAAGGTGGGCTTCAACAACGGCATGTTATGTTTGCTTTGGGTTCATGCAATCTCGTCCCGGCTGACCAATTTCACAAGTCTTCAGCAAACCTTTTCCCCTTTACACTCTCATTCCAGGATTACAACATACGGCGAAAACTAGACTAAAAAGAAATGTCCTGCTTATCAAGAAATATTAGACCTTGAGTGAGATTTTTTAAATGGGGCAGCACTTTAAAAAAAAAAAAGGATGCAAAGAATATCCTCCCTATATGAAATAAGAAGCTACAGCTTTAAAAACTGTAGTTTTAAAATACCATAATAGGCAAGAGAATCTGTTTTTTAAAATCTAATGTGAATCAAAAATAATGTGAATGCATGAGTTTATATCATCTGCATAATTTTTATGTGGCAGCCGTTATGTCCCAGATTATGGGGTAAAACGAGGTAAAGTAGAAAAGTTTAACAGAATATTTCCCCACTCGTGAAGCTTTCTCAAAGCCAAACCACATTTTCAACATCATTGTTACAGACACAGATGTTGACAGAGGGTTGCACAAGGCAAAGTGGCCCGACGTGCACACGCAGTTTCCAGGGTTCACGTACTGCACCTGCGGATAATGCAGCCTCCTCTCCACATAAGGGCAATGGCTCCGTAGTTGAGAGACCATCCAAACTCCTTGGCTGCCTGTCTGAGTAGCATGAAACCCTGGGCATAGGAGATGATCTTGGAAGCATAGAGGGCCTGGGGGAGAAATTAAAAAGAAATGTATTGCACTACAAGACAACATATAGGTTGGCCTAGGTCTTAGCCTAGCTATAAAACAAGATATCACAGCAAAAGTGTATCATAAAATAGTCCTAAAGAGAAAATAGAAAGCCTCCCTTGCACCAGTTTGCAGTGTCGACACTTTGGTCTACTAAATTCGAGTGGCGCATGTGCTACCTTTCTGATGTCCTCGAGGAAAGAGGCCTTGTCACCGCTGAACTTAGCCCCCTGGGGCCCCAACAGGCTGCGGCTAGCCTCCACTCTCTCTTCCTTAAGAGAGGACAGGCATCTGGCGAAGACAGCCTCTCCTGAGACACAGAGGGAGAGTGGGTAGGGGGTGCAGGAGGAACTGAAACAGAGCTGGCGTGTTGAGGACAACAACGTCGCAGTAGTGGACACACACGCTTGGCCTGCATGCTCTTTATTAGGCCATCGCACACCGCAGCATCGGCAAACCTCTTACTGCCAAGCTGCAACAGACACCGTGAAACAATACCAAATGTCCCGCATGACTCAGCACTTGTTACACTGGTATAGCAAGGAACTTGGAAAGAGGGGAATAAACTTGATACGGTGTCAAAATGACAGGGGAAATGGTTAGGCAAGCATGACTTGCTTAATACTGCCCACAGCTATGTGATGCAACCACCGAGAGAGGGAGATGGGGGAAGAAAGAAAAAAAATCCATCCCTGCGTTCACCTGACTATGTGGAATACAATCCCTGCTAGGTGCAGAAATCCACCCCCGTGTATTGTACCAGGCTGGCTGTCTGCCGTCAATACCCAGACAGAGCTTGTTTGAGGGCCAACAATGGGGACCTTTGTATCGCCTCATTTCTCTATCACAGCAGATCTCGCAGCACTGACTGGCAAAGCTAAAGTGAGGCTAAAGCAAAGAAATAGACAGCCATAATTAAAAGCCTTAAAAACCTGTTGCAGGAACTCTATTAGCATGCTAGACAAGCTAGCTAAACATTGCTAATAGATTGTGAAATGCATTTGCATTTTCTGGTTAACAGACTTTCCCTGTTTTTCCCTCATTTTCATCTCATTGTCTGTCAAGTAACCTTGTCTACGTACCTTGTCTGTTTAGACTTTTGTTTTGTCTGTTTGTATAGAAAACTGTAAAGCGTCTTTGAGTGTTTAGCAAAGCGCTATAAAAAAATAAATAAAATTACATTAAACTGTGGCACTATATACAGCGGCCATGATCGTTTGTCCCGGGCTAACCTGACATCTACTTTGCCCATGTCCATTTGTTAAACAGACACTTGTAGAGCTACAGCAAGTATCACAAATCCCCCTTATGTCACTGGAGATGAGTAGGTCACCAGCAACGCCTTCAATCTTCTTAGGAGCAGACAAACGGTAAACACATTATCCTGAAGACGCTCACTGGCTACATGCTAGCAAGCCACGCTCACTGGCTACATGCTAGCAAGCCACGCTCACTGGCTACATGCTAGCAAGCCACGCTCACTGGCTACATGCTA
>JAOEHI010000022.1:1730534-1752643 GCA_025447815.1 Percopsis transmontana
TATATATATATGTCTGCTAATCTCGTTTAATGAAATCCCAACCAGTTTTTTTTTTTTTTTTTTCTAAAATTGTCATTGTTCAGTATTTTCAGGAGTGTTTTTAAATTGACATGTCTATATTCAACTGTCACGTGTTTGTGTGTATGATGATCTAGATCAGAGGCTGTTGGAGCAGGGTTTACTTGTTACCACTAAGCTTACAGTGATGTGACTATCTTAAACTACCCTTGCTACCTTCCAAAGCCTTGTGGCTACCAGAGAAAATCTCATTAGAAATTCTTGTACATATTTTACAGGAATGATCTCCCTACCTGATGCACTGTTTTGACTGGTTTCCCAGGCAGGTTTTCTCTTAGTTCTAAATACATGTTGGGGCATACATTTCCCAAGGAAACACACCTTAAGCGCTGTCTTTTACTTTGGCAGAAAAGGTGCCTGCTAAACCTGTCGTAGTGCAGGCTGTTGGATGGGTATTTTTGTGTCCATTTTTAAGTTATTTAAATTAATAAAAACATTGGAAGAGATGTGCTCGTCCTAGGATCTTTTTGGGATTCTTCTGGGGTTTCTTGACATTTATGCACAGTGGCCTAAATATTAACATTAATTAATGTCCACATGTCAAAAGGATGTTACATTTAAAATGACAAATGTTGCAGGCTGACCTCACAAAAGTATGATCCCTCAATTGTACAAGATGGTTGCTAGCAGCGTTCCTATTTTATTTTATTTTTTTAAACTGTATTAGCATTTACTGGTGTGCCATAGCCTAGATGAAATGGCACTAGTTTATTGTACTTTATCATACACCTTCCGTTCTGCTGCAAGTCCACTCTATTTGCTGTCTTCCAATGAATTCTTTCAGTCTCATTGCCACAGAGGCCACCCACCTGTGTAGAAATAGCAGCTTGCAATGCAGGTAATTATCTGCCACCCCTGACATATTCACAAGACCCCCTTTTGGAAATGTTTACTGCCTTTTCACAATGTATTACTCATTTTAATTACTTTTGATATAATGCTCAAAACAAATTAATCTATTATTTCAGCCCTGCAAAGGAATCTCAGTTAATGCCGATTGTTTTTTTTTCCTCTACAGCCAAGAATTTCAGTTTCAGTAGTTAAAGACGATGATAATCGATGATGCCGGCATGTCAAAGTTGTTTAATAATTTATGCACAATACAACCGTATTGTGCATAAATTATGTTATTGAGAGAGATGCCCTGACACATATTGCACCCCAGTGTATAAGATGCTCTGAACAGAGAAGATTCTACATCCCATAGGTCCATTACCTTGTTTGAGACACTATTGGCTGGAGGTTTGAGGATGACAAGAGCCCATGCCTTTATTGTCCCCACCCTACTTCCCTCTAGTTTCTTTACATCTTTCTAGATTGCTGAGGGTCTGTATAGAACTGCATGTTAAGAATGGTTAAGCCTAATCACTGAATAGCAAATGTAGGTCTAATTAACAGTTTCGTTCACGCTCCAATGTTCCTGTTGCTCCAATCCTCTCCCCCACCCCGTTTTCATCGCTTTCATAATTGCCACCAACATAACGATACAGTTGCTGTGGCAACCATCTCTCTCTCTTTATCTAGCTCACTCTCCCTTTTTCAGGCACACGCACATTCGAAATCTCAGAGGTTGTCTTCTGTGAAAAAAAGAGGAAAGAACTTATTAGGCACCTTCGTTTAACTGTGCGCTTTATGTCGGTGTTTCACTTGTCATGTTTAGGCCTACTAGTAGAGGTGCAACACAACCTCTTGTGTAAAACATCACTGTTGTCTGTAGGCTACAATTGAATGTTCAAGCCTACTTTAGCCTTTAATAGCCACTTAAAAAAGCCATTAGGATGATCCGCAACAATCTAATGGACTTGGTGCTCATCACCACCGAAAAGCTTGGAATTATTGTCTCAGCACCAGCTTGACGGACCAATCAGAGAGCTCTGGTCGTGGCGGACCTTCGTGAGGCCAGTCGCAGTTAGTCGGTGCGGTGTTGCCTATCTGCCGTGGAAATTATGAAGGCGTACAGCAACATTCGTTTTCAGGTGGATGAAAGTTAGATTTGGGAAATTGTGTTTGATCATTTTTACTTTGAGATTAGCCCTACTGTGCTGTTCTACTAAATCAGTTCGCATTTGTCAACGTGTAGATAACTTACTGTGCCAGATATGGAACCGCAGTTGATTGCCTGATGAAAAGTAAGAAAAACGCAGACTATTTCGTGCTTGGATGACTGACGCATTTCTCGTCTGGCCGTTTTTGTTTTATCCGTTTCAAAATTTGGTACGCAATTGCCTTATGGAAATACCTGTATAAACTATATCTTTATCAGTCTTTTAGAAGACGGAATAGGTGCCGATGCACCAGCAGCACTTTGTGCTGCCCTGATCGTCGGCTGTAGTGTAACACATTAACACACACTCATCTGGAAACCATTGCGCACGCTCTTCCAGCTCTGTTCTCCAGCATCAAACCCCAGAGCAACGCACAGGTAAGACACGACATTATGCACCTTTTAAACATTTGGTCTACCAATACATATCCTAACCGAATAACAGGTGAATTACGTTTATTTTCAATGTATGATTACATTTAAATAGCATTTTAGGTCTTCATTTGTTTAAATGCATCAACCAATCCACTTGGTTTTGAACGAAATGTTTTGATAACAGCTGCGCCACAATAATTACAAACAATATATGTGGAAAAGGTCTTTGTATTTGTCATTTCGTTGATTTTTGAACACGTTTGAAAATTACATTCACTGTAAGGACACTGATAAAAACTAATGCGAATGGAGAACATCCGACAGACAATTGGGACTAAACACACCGACGCTGATACACCCACGCACTCTGATACATGCAAGTCATGTCCATAACCGCATGCTGCAAGTTATTAACATAATTAGCCTATGGACTGTAGCCTAAATAACAAAATACGTAGCCCTACATTTTCCCAAAGCATACAGTAGACCTATCCACACCGGGATAGCGCAACAAGGCAGTTGACTTGATAATCAGTAACCTGTGGCTGGTGTGTGTGTTTTCAGGAGGTCGTAGCCATTTAGTTTGACTTGCGTCTGTTGATATTGTTTTATGTCCAATTATTTTAAAACCCAATACATTTAACAAAAAAATAAGAGGAGTATTTTAATTTAATACGACAACATCGACATGTGCATCGAAGCTAACGATGATTGGGGAAAGAAAACATGCATTCCTGCAATTCCCATAAACTCGTTGATGCAACATCGTGATCTTTACAGTATCCGATATATTTCTGTCTCTCTTTCGAAATCATATACATATAATTTTGCGTTGTATAGGCTTTTGTGATAGGCTGTGCCCCCAACCCCCACTCTATAACTGCACTGCTTCAGTACAGAATATACAGTAGCTATAGGTTGCCTATACCTATAGGCCTATAACAACGATGGATTTTTCCATAGAGTCAAAAAGGGTTTTGTCTTAAAAACAGCAAATCTACATTTTTACACTTTAATGATTTGCGGGCAAAAGAAGGAATTATTTTCCAATTGCCATTAGATGTAAAAGCAGTAATAATATTATTTGTTAATTAATTTTTGGATAACCACAAGAATCTTCAATAAGTCTTATCTTGAATCGTTCCATTCTCTATTATGTTGTTGTGTAGTGGCTCCAATATATGGCGTGGTGAAGCAGGTCAGAACATCCGGATCAATTAAACAGTACCAGAACAGAAATATGGGAATAAGAACAGTGCTTTTGTAGATAACAGCTCCGGACACCGCGGTGTCAATGTGTTGAACAGGACATGCCGAGATGTTACTTTCAAATGTGGTTTGGCTAATGGGCAAAGATTGGATTCTGTCTTCCTTTTATTTCGCTGGCCCTTTCACTCACACACACAGAGCTGCAGTGCTATTCTGAGAGAGTTAGCTGCCTCAACCCACGCACTAAATCTGAGAAAGAGGGAAAGGCAGAACAAGGGAGAAGGAAGAGCAAGGAGAGAGCAAGGGAATAAAGGAGGTAGAGGTAGAGGCTGACTACAGAGAGGTTTCACATGCCTATATACTGTAGTCACACACGTGTGGGTATCTGCAGAATTGCATACATGCACACACACAAACGCATACAGCTGTATGTTTGGCGCCCCCTTTTATTGCTCCTGCAGCCAATTTACACTGTCGTCGTGCATCTGCGATCATGTTATGTCATTTGTGGCTTGTGCTGTATATCTGCGGATACTAGTGGTGTTTGTGTGCGGCGCTGTGTTGTGTTGGTAAGTGCTTGGAGAAATGTACTTGATTCTGTGCCACCCACACGCTGCCCTCCCACTCACGGTCGTCTCTGCATCTATACCTCTGGCTCTTCCCGCTCGCCACCATGTCTTTGCTCATTTAAATCCCTACCCTGCATTTATCCCCTGCTCGCTCTCTCTCTCTCTCGCTCTCTCTCTCTTTCTGTCTCTCTCTCCTCATTCTCCATCAATGGCTTATCAGGGTTTTTCTCTTTTCTGCAAAGACACAGACACAACTAACACACAAAAAGTCAATTCTCGAAACACACACACACACACACACAGGGTGAATTGTGGTACATGTATGAACGTATAGTGAGAAGATGTGTTCAGATGTGTATGTGCACATGCATGTGTGTGAAGGTTTCTTTTGGGGTCTAACTTTCTTAATCAAGTCTGTCGTTTGTGTTCCAGTCTTGTCCGTCTGCCAGCATGGTCCTGTTCTGGCCATCGACCATGTTCACCTGAAGGTCAATGTGAACATCAACACGACGCATTTACAGACACGCAAAAAAAAGAGTTTTCTGTGAAACAGCAGTCAACGTGAAAGGTCCTCATTGTTCGTTTCCAGTGAGCGTCTCTCAGAGGGTCAAAGGAACAAGATACTGAAACAAGTGGAGCCATCAGATATTTCAGCATTCTCTACTCTCCCAGCCGTGCCTACATTCTCTGCAACAGATAGGGATGTTTTGATAATTACATGTAATTATAATTTCTGTGGGAGACAGATCTGCCTCTGTCTATTATTGCTGACAGCTCCAGCACAATAACCTCATACATTTACATTTTTCTCAAAAACTTATATTCAGGAATCGCTGTACTTGGAGATAAATGTGATATATAAAAGCAATTGCCGTTAGATTTCTATGATGGAGTTGAATGATGGGCAGCTTTTGTGCCTAGTTTAATATAGAAATATCCCAAGTTTACACATATAGTAACTACAAAAAACTAGAATTCGTTAATTGCATAAAGCACACAGGTGCACAGCAACCCATCCACGGCTATTACATAAAATAAAACATTTTTATGTAAGATGAAACATTATGTCGTGCACAGCTTTTAGTGCATGATGCAAAGATGTGACTAGATCAAGAGCTATTTAGGATGACCTGCAGACAAGCTTATTCCAGCTTACAGAGTAACTTAAAGGAAGACTCATCCTTTCCATCGCAGGTGTCAGCCTATTAATGCCAATTCATTGTTTTCAATTCCTTAAAATACAAATACAAATATAGATTTCATACTCTTTTCCCCTCGAACACTGAATTGCCTACAGTATAAAATGCAAACTTAGAATGTATAGTGACATAATAAAATAATCAACCACAAATATGCTGCAAAGATAAAGCTTTTTACATATTACACATTTAAGACTTGGTCACAGACTCTGGTTGTACAAGTGCCATTATCAACATCAAGTTGTATAGGATTATTATATTCCCCTGTTATATTTGATCTCTTACTATTATTGACCTCTGGTGACAAAAACATATACAGCAACAGCAGTAGATTAAATTAGAAAGGGGAGAGGCAGCTTGATGTGAGACACACAGAAAGAAAGGAAAAGCATGAAGATCTTTATTGTAACTTTTGCCTTGTTACAAAGCTGCATCCCTTTGAGTATTTTAGGACTGAGAAGTGATCTTCTGGTGCAAAAGGTTCACTCATTACACATCTCATTGTTTTCTAGAAGTCAATGAAAACAATGTAAATACCTCTTTCTGACATATATGTACATCTTCATATTGATGGAACTAGTCCTTTTATCTTCTTATCACTAAACATTTATCTATCTCCTTGCTACTATAATAACATTTACTCCTCTAAGCACATATATGTATGCATATATATGTATATGTAAATATATACATACAGTCTATATACATTAATACAATGAATTAATTCTAAATTATTAATATCAAGGCTGTCTATTATTAATGCCATTTTATTGGGTTAAACTGAAAAAGCGTATACAGCATTGTAACCGCATTGACTCAATGACAGAAAATAGAGCTCTTAGTCATGTAAAGATGACGCCCACCACCAATCTCAGAATCCTTGCCATCTCCCTGCTCTTCCTCTTAACTGCCCCATTTACCACTGTTGCGGAGACCTCTCCTTCCCGTATCCCCCAGCCCACAGACCTCCCAGGACGGCTGCTTACTGACCAGCCCAAGGCTTCCCCCAGCCCCCTTACCCTCCTTTTTGCCACCCGGCCCAAACTACGGCCAGCGCCACTCCAAAACAGGGCCAGAGAAACTGAGCAACTGCCAGAAAACACCAATGGAGTCCTTGAGACACCTCCTAGACCCTTGGCTCAGGTCATGTTCCCTAAGAATGCCACTGCAGCAGAAGCCCTGGCTCCCCCGCTAGGCGCGGCCCAGGTGGCGCCCCCTCCCAGGCGCCTGGTGGATGTGGACGTATGCCGTGGTTACTACGATGTGATGGGCCAGTTTGACAGCTCTTTCAACTGCTCCAAGGACAGCTTCATCTACTGCTGTGGGACGTGCCACTTCCGTTTCTGCTGTCCAGAGCGTAGCCGGCAACTGGATCAGGACAACTGTAAGAACTACGACTCTCCGGACTGGGCCAAGACACCGCCACCTTCCCTGGTCACACCAGGGGGGATTGGATTGGACCCAGATGTTGATCCGCTAAAGCAGCAGAGCCACAACACAGGCTTTGTCATTGGTGGCGTGGTGGTGTTCATGGTGGCTGTTGCTATAGGCATCAAAGTGGTGTTCAATAAAGTGCAGCAGGAGGCAAACCAGAGAGACCTAAATATGCCCAGGTATGTTTACATAATGTTTAGCTGATACATGATGTTTACGGTCACATTGCTACAAAACCATCTCCCTCTTTTCTGTTCTCACCACAACCACATGCCTCACAAGAACATGCCAACATAATTCAGTACTTAGTGACATTCAGTACATTCAGGTATTCAGGTATATGCATTAGACTAAGTAATTATGCTGGACACAGACCATGTTAGAAGGCATCTGAAGACCTGTCTAGGTTGGCAGGAAGCTTACTTTGAAGCCACTTTTGTCCTTTCTGATTGCAAGTAAACAGGTTTCTACCTATCATGTGTGTTGTGTCTTCAGAGCCCTGGTGGACATGTTGCGTCACCAGTCAAGCCCAGTCCAGCAGGATGAGAGAAACAACAGTGTAACACTGGCTCTGGGAGACGGACAGGGAACTCTTGGAAGACCTCCCAAAAACCTCTATGCTCCTGGTCTGCCCAGCAAAGACAACAGATGTAAGGGCCTGTTTCTGAAAGTGAGGGTCAGGACCCCCCATAATGTCACCAAATATTTTGTGTGTGTGTGTGTGTGTGTGCTGGGGGGGGGGGGGGGGGGGTTATAAAGCCTACCAAGCCTCTTTGTGTCCCCCTGGCATCAGCGAGGGTCCGTAGCGCGCCCCCTCCTCTCCGCCACTAACACCGCTGCCAACAAACAGTAGTTTCTTCTCCTTCAGACTCTTACAGCGCCGCTAAACACAACACACACACACCTCATTACGTTGTCCTATACAGTACACTGTTAAGGCATGCGACGTGTCTCACTGACTTACTGTTGTGTCTCTGTATTCAGAGTTGCCACCGTCAATGATGATGTCGCCTGCCTCAAGAAGAGGGACCTGAGCAGAAACAAACAACCACGATCACAATAGACACCGTTAGAACCGTTATCAGTGCGTGTCTAGGCACACTTTGGTGTGTTTTCAACCAGTGGGTAGCGGTGCAGGACTCTGACCAGCTTGTCGATGAAGTCGTCCACAGCCTGACCGGCCTTGACCAGCAGGACGATTCTCCTGGGCTTCTTCAGCTTGGACACCATGTCCTCCAGAGACTCGGCACCGATCACCTTGGTTCCCTTGGCCTCGTTCTGCAGGAAGTCGTGCACCTTGGACACGGTTCGGTTGTAAGCGCACACCTGTTGAAAGAGCGTTCAGGTGGGCCGCCTTGTCATGACTCAGCAAAAAGTACAACACTGAACAACAAACGGGAAGCATTATCTTACCACAAAGCCATGATCATTCATGTTCAGAATGATATTCTGGCCCATGACGGCCAATCCAATTAATGCAATGTCCGCTCTGTAGGAGGAAGTATAATCACGTTTATGAGGAATCTGGTCTCAGAGCAAGCGCTGAAATGGTTATAAATAAAATAGAAACGAGGCTATATCTGAGAAATAATTTATATTATTACCGTATAAAGTATAAAGATTTGAAACAATACAGAATAGTTAGCTGGAAAAAAAACCATTTGGTAGTTCAAAACTCCCATATTTTATCCCGAGACAGAACCACGACTGTCCTTCTCGCTGCAGCTTAAACTTTAAATCTATGTTCACGTAAAACCCCAACAAGCTTGTTGGCAGTGCGAATGCCTATTCTCCATCCTCAATGATCTGAAAATATAAATGAACAAAAAGATAAACGTAATATAACTTACTCAGCCATGATGCCCGGTTGTTTCGGTAGATCTGTATGTCTTTAAACGACAGACACACTCGCACACCAACCCACTTTAATTTCCTCGCTACTTCCTCGTTCTAAACATGACGCAAGTCAAGGAGGCGAAAACCCCAACCCTCACGTAAACCCAGCGCCCAATGGCGTTACAGCAACCAAGCTGAATCGATGCCGTTCACGTGTTATCATTGGCCCAAAATGCTGAGCAGAGGTATCAGTTCTTCTATTGGCTGAGTTTCCCGTCACTTATATTACGTGAATTCACACCCATACGAAAAATCATTTTCTTTGCCAAATTGACACAAAAAGAAATCATTTATATTTATAAAAAGCTTTATTACTGAATATTACTTTATTTCTGAATAAATCTACTTGTAAAGATAAAAATACATAATGTCCCATCAACTAATTTACCCAAAATTAATCTATGAATCAATATAATGTACTATAAATAAATAAATATATCTAATGAATTAACGTTTCTGCTAGCCCTTCGAATGTAACACAACTTGAAGTTGCACTGAAGGCATGATTGTGCATATATTATTATGATAATTTTAACAATACAAATGGTTGAAGCGCAAATATTTTGAATGCAGACTATTGGAGCCATTGACAACGGCTCCAGGGTCAAGTAATGTTTCTGATGCATAGCTTGTGGAATAATGAAACCTACCCTTTCTAAACAACACATTTCAGAAATGTCGAACTAGATAATGTTTTCAATGTGTTAGTCACTAAATATGCTATATTTTCTGGAAATTATTAGATTGCTCTATATTTCCAAGGTCTGAGGTCTACCCATGTTTGAATGCAAAAGTGCCCAGTAATTGCTTTTAGCAAGTAGGTTTGCTTAAAGAGAACTGAAATCTTACAATGTTCTCATTGAACGTGCAGGCTAGGATAACTGTCACACTAGACGACGTATGTTTTAATTAATGCTTTAATTAATTAATGTTTTTTTTTGCTCTACCTCAGTAGACAGGACACGCAAGTGTTTAACTGTGAAAAAACGGTAGTCAAGGAGGAACGCTGCTAATGCACGGTTGCACTTTTATTGTTACCTCATTCACTAAACAGTTCAATGGTGCAAGATTACCATACACAGAATTAGGATATCTGCATGACACATCTATGCTATACAGCGAATGGATTATAATTATTACAAATACAGGAAACATATTTACATTTTAATTCAAGCCCCATACAACACGGATATTTACAAAATAAGTATGAAAATGAAACAAATCTGACGTAAAATGTACAGTGTTAATGTCTTGGTTCGCCATGTCTGCTGAGCAAACCCCAAAGGGAATGAAATTAACAGCTATTAATCATCTGAGGGAAAGTATGTTTTTCATAAAGGCATCATGAGATAGTGTTGAGCTGTTGTTGTAAGAATGTAATATACTGTCAATTTGGATGTCTTAGCACAGCTACTTTGTGTTATAGTTATGCTCCCTGATATTAGAAAGAAAAGAACAACTCAAAGAGCAAAAACACTTGTTATGACTCAGATAAATAACTAGCATCAACAGTGAGGTGAGTAATGAGGAAAAATTGGTAAAAATTAAAAGCAAACTTCAGTTCCAATCACTTTCTAATAAAAAAGAAGCATCAATGTAACCCATCTCCACAGAACAAGGTGCAATGGGTTCCATTTTAGTTCTCCTTTTCCCCTTTGCAAGATGCAACACCACACAGCAACATCCTAATAGTACATTCAACTCCATCCGAGGTCAGTCTGAAACACACACCACCATTTGGTTCGTTCTGAGTAGAACAACTAGATCACACAGCTTTGAATTTGATCTGTTATTTATACCTTTTATTATTGTGCAAAGAGCTGCAAACTAATATATACATTGCAAACAATAAATACCACACTCAAAGTATGTTTCTCAGCCAATTAGTAGCCAAAATGAAAGTGTTCGCTCTAACAAACAGTCACATCAATGCTGATATTGGCTCATACATTTCTTTTGCTCAATACATTCATGAGGTTATTACAAGGTAAGCTTTGTGCTTTCACCACTGTATATAAATTTCTCTATTCTGCAAAATTTTGAAAACTATGTTTCAAATTGAAAAAATACTTTGTGGGCAGCTTGACGTAGAGCCATTTCTCAGAAGAGGACTGAATTTGTGATTCTCTGACCAACAGGCTGGTTGACCTAAGGACAGCACCTTCCAGACCTTAACATTTTCACAGTGCCCATGTTCTCACCTTAAAACATAACAAAAATGTTTGGTGGTCAATCCGTAACACACTGAGTTTATTTAGCATGTAACGAACACCCAATCGACTACCTTTACCTTTTGAATACAATAGGCACACTACTGGTTGGTTGACCAGAGTCTCTATACACACCTATATGTACTATTCATACTATAGCACTGCTACCATTCAAAAAGACAGGGGCAACATTGTCATGCCATTCCGAAATTAACCAGGGTCGGAATATAGAAGATGGAACTGACCAGGAATGTACTGAGCAAATACTTCATAAAAATAGGAAGCAAATTACCATATTTTGTCCTTTTGATATGACTGGTTCTGTCAAAGCTTACTTAAACACACAAGAAAACAAAAAAAGCACTCAGTATCACATGCAGTGCTATTTAGCATAGACCATGTCAAGGTTAGTGGAGTATTATTAATCCTGTGTGGAGGTCTCTTATTCAGATGGTGATCAGATATGATTCGGGACTGTACGTCTGATCTGCTGTCCCTCATCTTGCTATAGTTATTGTGTTAATGTGCAAATTAGGAATACACATAGATATAGCCGGGAAAAAACTTTTTACATTTAATAGCGAGCTCTATTGTAAAATAACTGCATCATAAAAAAGAATGAACAATGTTATTTTAAATGAAAAAACAAAAACAAAAAAACAACCGAACAAGAGTTAGCTGAGTTAAAAAGTTTCACTTCCTGAATGCAAAAACAAGTGTAAATCTATCGTGCATCAATCCACCTTGTTGAATAATATCTAACTAACTATAAAACAGACCTGACCCTTTGCCATGCCAGTAAATAGACCCATGACGTCAATATCATTACACTTTTATGTCACCAAGGCAATGTGCTAGAACCTTCACAAAATGACTACCGGGGTCAAGGCTAGAATGTTCCCTCCCTTCATTCTTTTGATTCCTAATGGTGTTTATCATGTTTTGTCTTCAGTATCACGGTTTGTGATCATTTAAAAACATTAAACGCATCAGTACATGTCGAGCTTCTCTGAGTGACGAACCGTAACAGGCCGGTGTAAGAAAAGTGCTGAGAGCTAAAATATCTGAGAGGAATGTCAGTAATGAGAGGCAACTGCCACATTGAGCCTATAGAACTGTACTGTATATATACAGATGATGTTCTCCTCCGTGTACGGTGCTGCTAGCTTCCCCCACCACCCCTGAAATCCTTGTTCGCCACTTGGTATTATCCTGTTCTGTTTGGTCCATTTAACTCAACTATACAGCAGCGGTGAAGCAGCTCAAGAGCAGGCACACGCTGTACGTGCCGGCATGTTTCTACTGCCGAGATAGCGATAAAAACTCGTGTTTTTGCTTGAGTCTTCAGTTAGCATGTACCTATAATGACAACTCATATATCATATGCATGATTGCCTTGCAAGTACAAGTAATCACTCACTGACTGACGGCAATACTGGGCTTGGAGTGGTGTATATACAGTGGTGTAAGAGTGGGGTGAGACTTTCACACGGATAACAGTGGAAATCCAATGCTGCCGTAAGGAGTGACGACCTTGACAGATTTTCTGTTCACCAATGGGCTCTAAAGGTGGCGGGGGAGGGGGGTGGATAGGGGAGCTAGATTCAATTAAGGGGCAAAAGCAGCGGTCTAAGTCTCATAACGAGCGCGGAGAATCACTAGTAGCAATAATTCTTGAGCCAGCTTTGCTTTCTGCAGGAGAGCGTTTCTTTCCCCAATTGAAGTCACAATGTTTGTTTTTTTTCCTTTCAGAGTCCCCTCGACTGTTATTGTGTTTTTTGTTGCGAGCAAGCAAACCTGGTCTTCTCCTGAGGACTGCTGCAGTTGTCATGCGGGCACAACAGAAAATAATACAAAATAAAACTTCTCCTGACAGACAAATAACACTGGTAGAGACAATCTTTACAGACAATTAGTTAACAAAAAAATTAAGTGGCCGAAACCTGTTTCTGAAGAATCGTGCACACACAAGTTGACTATTACATCATGCTACTAGTTAGGGGTTTAGGGGATGACAACAAAGCTGAACCAAAAGCAGACCGAAACGTTGCCATAGAAACACAAAAGGCCGGGGGGGAGAGAGAAATAAAGCCAGCTGGGTAAGGTTCCAGAAACCTTTAGTCGCTTGAGAGAGACTTAAGCCACAGGTGTACGTACAAGAGAAAACCGTCAAGAATCACAATGGTTAATATGTGTTAACACTTGGTATGTTCAAAGGCTTGTAAGAAGAATGGGAGCTCTGGTATCTGTACGCTGGACAACTCAGTTTTTCACCAGTCCACTGCGCCTCCTCGCCAACTTGGATCTGTGGGTACAAGGAGATTTGAATGTACAGATGGAAACAATATGTGGAGTAGGTTATGAAGCTGCATCGATTTTTTTATGCTAAAACTTTTTTAGTTGATATCGTATTAGAATGCACATCCACGCCCCAGTGAAACCAACAGCATAACAGTGGCTGGAAATGATATAGTTTATGTATATTATATTATGTATCGGGAAGAGTAATTAGGTTACCAGCTCTCTGCCTTACTACCATGGACAAAGCTATGCTTAAAGTGATTTCTACAATCAAAAAGCAAATATTTGAAACATCTGCTGAAAGTCAAAAAAGTATGACATCTTAAAAAAGTTGCACCTTGTGACCATAGTGGCCGCCAATTGCTGAATTATCCTATGCAAGGTTTACGTAATGTGAGAGCAGAGCGCGCGTACCTTATCGTTCCTGCTAGCAGCGGGTTAAAGGCATACAGCCAGTCATTCATGTCTTTGTCGTTGTTGGCCTGCAGGAGGATTCCTCTGTGTTTTGTGCACACAGCAAATGTGTTGGGAGTCTGGAGATAAAAATACACGAAAGTTCATTACTGCAGCTGTCCCCGGGTATTCCCTGGAGTAAAATGTGAAACAAAAACCTCTAATGTGCCATTAAACCATTAATGCTGAGGTCAGAAGCTCTAATTCTTCAGGGGCCACACTGTCACGTCATATCTTCCAAGGCATGTAACTGAACTATCCAATTCTGATATCATTATATACTATTATGTGTATTAAGTATGTAATGGTTCACAAGAGTTGAGCTGCGCCTTTAACATTTTATAAAGTGTGTCTTCTCTGGTGCGTAGGTCAGAAAAAAGTCTCAGCCGGGAAGGTTGCGCACATAGAGAACACAAACACATTCAGACTATAGAGTTTTAATTTTACATATTTATATTTTTACAGGGCCTTACAGACAGGGATAATGTTTTAAAGTGCATTAAGTGTAAAAGAGCATGCACTGTATGTAATGAAACAGATTCTGAGATGAAGGGGGCTTCTGTAGGCCTACCTTGAGCATGGCCTGCTGGTCCTCACTGTACTCCACCTGGGCTGTGGACAGGTTCAGCACCCCCCTCTCCACAGGGTCCTTGTCGTTGTTGTAGATGAAGGCGTAGGGCCGGCGCACAACCACAAAGTGCTTCACCCACGAGTTGGAGCGCGGCTCCATGAAGCTGAGGAAGCCCTTCTTAGACACTACCGATCTAAAGAGGTGAGTGATATCCAGCATCATTACCTTGTTCTGACACCGCTGCAGGGAAGACCAAATGCTGGCGAAGGAAAAGATAAACTCACCCTGGCCTCATTTCCTCGATGTCGGGCAGCAGGTTGAGGAACTCGTTCTTGCCGGCTCGTGCCAGGTAAGAGGTCTCCAGCGTGGGGACCATGGGGAAGTTCTCGTAATCTGAACAGGAGGGGCTGGAGGCACGGGAGCTGTTCTCCGGGGTCCTTGAAAAAACCCACCGTGTTAGAATAATGACCAGACGCTGTAGCTTTGAAAAGCTTCAAGTTAGAAAAGCTCTCTTTGAATTTCCTGTAAACATTTTGCAAAGATGACCACTGGGTCAGTGGTCTATGGCCATCATCACCAGACAGTCAACTCCTTAAGACAGGTGCTGAATGAAAGGCTTACTTCTGGTCCATGGAACCGCAGCGGGAGTCCGACAGAGAGGGGCAGGTGGAGGAGGGGGTGAGGGTGGCGCTGCTGAAGCTGGTCACAGACGGATCGCGGCCCATCGGGGAGATGTCAGACAGCTGCGGAAGCAGAGGAAACATTAAAACAGGCTGCTCTCTGCCTACGGGGAGACACACTACCGCACAGAAGTCCCAGCGCCCATCTCACCTTGCAGTCACTGATGCTGTTGCACACCGTGTTGTATTCGCTGTTGAAGGTGTGAGTGAGGAGGCGCAGGCACTGAAAAACATGGAGGACCTAGGTGAAGCATAGCAGTGGGTCTACTTTATCAATAAGCATCGGGACTGGGACCCTTCCAGTGGGTGTGAAGAACCTTTTAGTGGGTGGCCAGATGCTTTCAGGGGATTGGTGCTTGACAGGACTGCTGTAAAGGCTCCAATTTACAATGAGGTCATTTTAGCAGTGACTTCCAGTGAGTGCAGTTACAGTACAGTACATGTTAGGGAGCAAGCAGAGGTTGGGCACCTTGCTCAATGCCTACAGGCAGGCCTAACCACTAGCCTATCGTGCCCATACTGATCCCCTACTGATGCCACACTCTCACCTTAGAGGCCAGCTCCTTCTCACGGTCCACCAGGCTCTCGATGTCGGCGGAGTCGTAGCCGCTGCTCTCGCTGGGCGTGATGGCACTCTCGAAGGTTGCGCTCGAGATCTGCGAGGAGATGGAGGTGGAGGTGGACAGCGTGCCCGAGCTCATGCTGGGGGACAGGGACTCGCTGAGGGACTTGGTGACGGGGGCTGGCCCCGCGGCCGGCGTCTCTCCCAGCTTCTCCCTCAGCAGGAGGAGGTGGCGGGTCTTCTCCACCTGAACAGAGAGAGTACACACAGTCGGCTCACGGACCAGCGAGGGGTCACTAAACTCCCCGGACGGGGAGCTACGCGAGCGACCACCGACAGGCTCTTCCGGCAGTTTTTAAAACCCCTACCTCGTGCAGCTGTTCCATCTTCTCCAGCTCCCACTGGTGCTCCAGGATCAGGCTGTCTCCTCGAGGCCTCCAGCCGGCCAGGTTCTCCTCTCCGCGGACGTAAGCCACCGACGTATCCAGAATCTTCCTCCTCCTCCTCTGCATCCCTGCTCAGGACAAAGGCATATGCGTGCATTGGTAAAAAACAATAGACGGGGTAATATATGGCTGTGCCAACATGTTCCTCCAGGTCTCAGGAGAGAGCTCACCTGGGCTTCCTGTGTCAGACATCTTGCACAAGCTCAGCTCATAGATGCCAGTCACTCGGTTGCTGCAATGAAACACCGGGGGGGGGGGATGTTATTTAGTAATGATTATTGTCCAATCTCTTCAGTTCCCCTTTTCCAGCCATGCAGAAGTGGGGCAGTGTCCCTGGTATAGCAGGCAACGAACACATACGGCACAAAAGGCCACCAGATGCCTTACCAGTCAGGGGTTTTGGAGTATCCACTGCCAAAGAGGTTCCTAAGGGACCGAGGAGGGGAGATCTTTGCGTCTCGGGAATAGAAGACCATGCAGATATCTTTGGTAATAATGGCGGGCTGGATGCAGTGGTCAAGCTGCAGAGCAGAGACCCAAGTCAGTCCTCTGGATACACCGTCATAGTGCGGAGGCAGAGAGAGACAGAGACAGAGAGAGAGAGAGAGAGACACACAGAGAGAGAGACACAGAGAGAGAGAGAGACTAAATGCTGTCACTGACCTCCAGGTAGGCAGACAGGGTCATGTAGATCTTCTCTCCGTAGGGAGTGACTCGGTTAAGCAGGAGAGAGTTGTGCAGGGAGCTGTCCCACACTGCCTCGAAGCGATAGAATGTCCTGAACAGACGAGGCATAAACAATATGAATACAAAAAAGAACAACACAACTCATACATATCTGTGCAAACCTATAGAGACACACACACACACACACACACACACACACACACACACACACTCTAGTTCTGGGAGGGGCTCTGAAACATACAGCAACTATGACTAAAGGGACACTACTCGATGCGTGTCTTGAATTTCCAATGTGGTTCAAACCAGCGCGCATGTCCTTTGCACACCTGAGTGGCTTGCACCTCTCTCTACTCCCCTACACCTCGCTACAGAGCTCACGGAACCGAAACCCCATCTTGCCCAGTTGCATCACAATCGAGGAGAGTCCCTTTAAGAGCTAAGAGGCAGAACAGTGCAATGTCGAGCCAAAGCAGTGGGGCCTTGTCAGCTCCATATTAGTCTCTCCCATCACACACACACACACACACACACACACACATCCCTGGCGTCAACAGGGTGAGAGGAAAGACACTGAGGTGAGACGGTGACAGCAGACACGCCGCGAGCGGGCGTCACACTTGCTAACGCGCACGGCTTTCAGAAAGGCATTAGTGAGTCCCAGTGCCTCGGGAGCGCGGAGCGCCTGTCGGTGCACGTGGCGTGGGGGGCAAACGTGCTGTGTTCCATGTTAGGGCTGACAAAATGGCACTAGGGAAACAAAATAGCGTCATTTCTATGTAACATTATTTAAGGGATAAAAATAAATTGGTCTTGTTGCAGTGTTTCATCAGAAAAAATTAAAATAATATAGATATAATAATATATACTCTTGGCCAAAGTATAGATTTGCTGATGTAAAAACAAAATAGATCGATCAAATAAATTCTCTCCTATGTCCCATTACCCCAAAGAGTGTTCTCGTAAAATGTCAGGCACTACAGATGACTCATCTATACGGTTCCTGTCTTTAGCAGCAGGGGGCACCGTTGCCCGCAGGCTAACTGCCTTAGCCCAAGCCGGTAATGCACTCAGTGGCCTACACAGATGTGCTGCACAATGGCTCAAGACTTTGAAATGTATAGGAAGCGCAGGGAAGGTCAGCGTTACAGTGTGGTTTGAATGGAATTCACATTTGCCATCAGAAAATCAACATGGAAATGAAGCCTAAATGATGTACATCATAATGCTATAAATCTATAAGACTAAAAGGAGAGGCATAAAGATCTTTCACAAAAAGAGATTTATGCTCTCTGGCTACTGGTACCTAGCAATATCCTTATCAATAGAAAGCCTGAGCAAAACCAAGAGTCCGGCAGCAGCAGAGAATGCACAGAAAAAGAGAGAGAGGCAGAAAATGTCAGACAACACTAAATAAATGCAGCACAGATATGGAGAAATCAATAGCAGTGAACAGACAGGTGCTCATGCAATGACTCTGGTATGTATTAAGTAATACAGAGACGTGCGCAATCGCACGCGCACACACACACACACACACACACACACACACACACACACACACACACACACACACACACACACACACACACACACGTGTAAAAGTCATTGCCACATTCTATTTCGAGTCCGAGAAACAAACCATGTGGCAATAATTGTGTCAGGTGTCAACTTCTCTGTTTACGGAGCCTAAAGTTTTCAGATGAAGTCAATAGAGGCCATTACTGCCTGAATATAAGCGCATATAAGCAAACGGATGTCCAATCAGGGCTGTAAAACCTCAGATGTGGCTTCAAAAACCTATTCAATACAATGACACTATAATTTAAATCTGTGTGTTTCATCCAACACAAAACGATCTTCTTATTATCCATGTACTGTAATTAAATACGCATTCAGAATGGTCCTATGTAAATCCTATGCATTCCGGGTGGTTCTCCCACCTGTTGGAGTTGTGGGACGACTTGATGTTCTTGGCAGAGATGATGTTGAGCGACAGGACGGCGTCTGCGGCGCTGTCGTCCACCTCCCCCTTGCTCCTGACGCGACCTGGTAGAGGACACGGGGCAGAACCACTGGTCACCATCCCTGCTAGCAAAGAGCTAGCTAGCTGCTACGGTGCAGATTAAAAGGCTCATTGATTCATTGTTTGGTTTTATTGTCTCATGTGATGCTTCTATTCTTCCTCATAAGTTGTTTTATTGATTTATTTTCTGTTTTGTGTAAAGTGTGTTCCTGCGCTCATGGTCTCACGGCTAACATCTGCCCTGGCTGTTGATTGGTCTAAAGTGGATTTATGCTCTCTGTGCTTTTTCATGGCCGCTTCACACAAAAGTTACGGGGGGTTTTTTAAGAAAAAAGAGAGCCTGTGGACTAGAGCAGGGCCTCTTCAATTAGAGGCATGTTGCTCTATAGACACAAAGGGCAAGAAGCTCGCTTAAGCGTGGTTCAAAAGGTGCCTTCTGAATGCCCCCCCTTTAGCGACATTCTGTTCCCTTGTCCTGGCCAGCAACAGAACACTGTGTCTTTGTCTCGCAGCACCGAGGAAGGACCCTGGAGCCCTGAGTGGGGAGCACTCACCCACGACTAGCTCGCGGACGTCCTTCCAGTGCAGCTCACTGCCCTTCTCGTGGATGAGAGTCACCGTGATCCTCCGCTGTATCCCCTGGAGCACAGGTAACAGCAGTAGGTTAATATCAACACACATTAAGACTGAATGGGGCAGAAAACAGCCTGTATCCAAATCCTCACGGCTACAGGCGTATTCAAAAAGGACACCTGTAGCCATTTGTGACCTGCGCCACGGCGATCATATCTGACCAATAACTAGATCTCAAATCATCTAATCAAATTAGTTATTTTTTTTCCAAACATCATGAATGAAATGATTTTACTCTACCGTTACTTTTCCTTTCACAGCATTTAGCAGACGCTTTTATCAAAAGCGACTTACAATTAGTACATTTTACATGGAGCAGATAGGGGTTAAGTATCTTGCTCAAGGATGCTTACAGGTAGGCCATAGGGATTGAACCCAAGACCTTCCGGCTAGGAGTCCAACACCTAGACCACTAGACTATCCTGCCCCCTTTCATTTACGTGGCAGACGTTAAAAAACACTGAGTGCAACGCTGTGTTGTTTAAGGCCTTTCATGGTGCAGACTAGTGACTGGTGTGGATGTTGTTATTGTATAGCGGACGGCGCTTCAGCACCTGGTGCAGCAGGTATGTCCCGTGGCAGGGTAGCCCTCCACTGTGGTCCACCACGGCTGGGATGTACCTGGGGAGGCAGAGATGTTAGGGGGCTTGGACACCACACGTCTCACGTGTATTCACGCACGCAGATTTGAAAAAGACGCTATTTGTCGTTAAGATAAAGGTCTGGTTAGTCTGGCAGTTATGTGAACCTTAATACAGGGTTTCCGCGGGTCCTTAAAAAGCTTTAAAAAGTCTAAAAAACAATAATCTGAATTGTAGTCCTTAAAATGTCTTAAATACGATTTTGGTCTTAAGAATTGATTGGATTATGATGTTAACGTTACTTTTATAAAGTGGCATTAACTTCAGTCTCGCTTTTAAATGTGTTTTTGGGAAGAATTTGTATTGCTCACACTGTAACCCAACCACTAATGCAAACTGTGCAGCCCGGTCAGAATGTATCGGAGCACACCCAGCTAGTGGGTCGTGATGTGGTGTGTGGGCTTCAAGTAATTCTCGGACTCCGATTTTCCTTCATGTTCTTCGTACTTTTTTGCCAGTATGGACGTGAAACAGGTCTTAAATTGCATTCATAATGGTCTTAAAAAGGTTTTAAAAAGTCTTAGATTTAACTTGTTGAAACCTGCAGAAACCCTGCTAATAATATTAATCACCTTCACCCCTTCCCTTTAAAGTAGATTACCTCAAATGCAATCCTTCAGCTGCCATATTAGGCAGACTGTGTGTGTGTGTGTGTGTGTGTGTGTGTGTGTGTGTGTGTGTGTGTGGGATGGGGATTCAGACACTCACTCTCCAGTGGGCTCCAACTCGCTGATCTCAAACCAGACCAGCAGGTCGTATTTGCTGACACACTGGCCTAGATTGGACTTGGTGATGGTGTTCAGTTTAGTAGCTGGAACTGACACAAACAGCACACAACCGCCAGCATATCAGACATTAGAATGATTGTATTTTACTAGTATTTTACTATACAGGATGTCTAGTATTTTAACTGTATAATTACAGGATGTCTAGTATTTTAACTGTATAACCACCGGATGTCTAGTATTTTACTGTATAATCACAGCATGTCTAGTATTTTACTGTATAATCACAGGATGTCTAGTATTTTACTGTATAATCACAGGATGTCTAGTATTTTAACTGTAAAACCACAGGATGTCTAGTATTTTAAATGTATAACCACAGGACGTCTAGTATTTTAACTGTAAAACCACAGGACGTCTAGTATTTTACTGTATAATCACAGGACATCTAGTATTTTACTGTATAATCACAGGATGTCTAGTATTTTAACTGTATAACCACAGGTCGTCTAGTATTTTACTGAATTATCACAGGTCGTCTAGTATTTTACTGTATAACCACAGGATGTCTAGTATTTTACTGTATAATCACAGCATGTCTAGTATTTTACCGTATAACCGCAGGACTGGTAAAGGGAAAAGGGGAAATGTGATGGACATGAAAACCTTACAGAAGATGACATTCTGACCGCACCGTTGTATTGTATAATACTACTGGATACTGAACCCTCAGCCTGTCATATTCCATTACCACTGAATTAAGTGGGGCACACAACTAAAAGGGAGATATGCTTGACATCATATTCAGAGGGGTTTGTACGTAGCGAGGTGCTAAATCACAGATTACACCCACACAGACAGCTCTGACACACACGGCTTATGTACCTGTTCCAACAGACTAATCTCTGAAGCACACAACTACATGTGTACATTAGGTAGGGCTCTAAAGAACACATAATTCCAATTGAAAAACTAAATAAAGAAGTAAAGCTCAGGTTTAATATCCGTGACAGGGAGGGTTTGGGTACATACGCAGGCTCAAAAGTTACCCTGGTGATCTCTCTTCCTGTATTTTTCAAATAAAAAATATTTTTCAAATAGGGCATATTAAAAAAAAAAAAAAAAAAAAGTAATCTTATTTTCTATACAAAAAGGAGTTCTACATTATTACCTGAGTACTAATGAAATAATACTGCAGGTCAAAAAGGGCCAGTGAAAGGGTGTTTCCTAAGTAACTACATATCACAAGCATCACAGAGGACTGTATCCTGCTACAGCTAGCTGTCATGAAGCCCCCCCCACAAGAGCACAGCACGCGCAGAGCGGTGGGGCACCGCCCTATTCCAACGGTCATTACGACGCCGGTGAGACGC
>JAOEHI010000022.1:1761336-1783654 GCA_025447815.1 Percopsis transmontana
ACACACACACACACACACACACACACACACACACACACACACACACACACACACACACACACACACACACACCTAAAACGCTATCGTTTCAGTTTAATATGGGAGTGTTACTAATCAGTAGCTGCATTAGTACGTACTTGATTTGTAGAAGGATGAGAATGTGTGTTAACTATCTGCATGGAGTTCAGTAACACAATGCGATATTAGTGTGAGACTATTATATCTTTTTTTTTAATGTCTTTTTTTAAATGAAGAATGAATGGCTTCCTTTGATGTTTATGAGAAGGAAAATTCTATACGCACATCCCAATAGCTCTAGACAGAAAATGTGGGGGGAAAAAGACAAATATAAATGTCAGAAGATACTTTTAACCAATGAGAATATACTCTAAAATGGTTGGCTTCTTAAATCAATCGTTGTTATCTGGCTAACCAACAAGCCAATTATATATTATATGCCATAATATGTGCCAATACAGTGACACTTGGGAGTTACACACCTTCCTCTTCTTCCTCCTCCTCCTGATCATCTTCATCGGGCGTCTCTGCGGCGAGCGAGTGCGTTTCCACCTGTTTCTGAAGTTCCTGCAACTTGCTCTCATATACCTGAGGAGAGTGGGAGAAAAACTGCCCGTTAGCAGAGGCTAAAGATAAACACCATGCATAGATCACTATATACCACTCTGCTCTTTTCCATGCACACATTTCAGACGTTTATCAGACTTTAAAGCAATACTCAACTTTATTATACCCCTGACGGTATAGCTTCCTTACCTCATATTTTAGCACGAAATAATGCCTTTTCTTTTTTTTACCTCATTGTCAGTCAAGGGTTTTGTCAAAAGTCCAATATTGCTTTAAATTACTTTTGGTCGTATCATATCGGACAATTTAAAAATATCCAATAATGAAAAAAAATAAAAATAAAAAAATGCACGCAGTAGGGGCCAATTTTTACTTATTTGGTTAATAAGACAGTTATGGAAGGTAAGTTCGCGGGACTGGAGGAGGTGGTATGCATGCTGGTGAACGCAGAGGCGGCCGTTATCCAACGTGGGGCGCCATCAGCAAGAACCGTCTGTGGGCCGATGACCTCATCGTGTTTGTTCATTGTCTTCTGGGAAACAATACAGCCTTTCATACATCATTAGTCTGCTATCGCCTGAGATGCTACCAGCAAGCTGAAAGCCGACTAACAAAAATATGTGTAACCCAGGGGTTCGATTCAACCACATTTAAATTTATTTCAATGCAGATATACTGTATATATAATATATATATATATATATATATATATATAATGTATTTATTGAAATGTTTTGCCAATATAATCTCTAAAGTTGTATGTCTAAATTACATGAAATTATATGAATGAAATGTCAAATAAATTACACACACACACACACACGCACGCACGCACGCACGCAGTTTGACCTAATGGCAACTGCCCCCAGTCTTATACACGGACAACACTAGGACAAACAGCATTTATGTATAACAAATGACTGCATTTGGAACATGTCATTTTATTTCAGTCATACTTTGAAAATAAACCTCCAGCAACACATGGATTCAATATGCAAGTTTTCCAACCTGTTAACGACAGTCCTTTAGCTATGTTTGTACATTTAAATATGGAGAATCACAAGTCAGCCATAATGATTCAGATGGTACAGTTAGACAGACATACAACATTAACCAGACACAACAGAGTCAAGACCAAACACACAGTTCATATATATATATATATATATATATGCACGTTTCATAATAACAGCACATTATACATCGTCCATTTCATGTTGTAGGCCTATACGTTTCCAGCTTACCTGGCTATATCTGAGTAGCTGTCAGCACCAGTGCATGTGTTAAATAACAATGTATAAGGGAGCGCTTATTCAAGCATGAAAACATATATGTTAAGGCATGCAAGTTATATAAAGGGAAGAGAGTTTGATATTAAAAAGCATTGGATGAGGAAACAATGCTCATATATGCTTAAAAGTCATTACAAGATTTGGTTTGTGTTACAACATAAAGTATATACTATTATCAAAGAATTTAAAGATAAAAAGGTAGTAACTTATTTAATCGTAATGTAACAGTTATTTGATAGTCCTCAAATGTATTTTACGATAATACGAGTGCTTTTTTATTTCTCTGACAGTTGGAAGAATGGCACTGTGTGATAATAAGTAGGTTCTCTCAAAGCTAAAGGAAATAGCAAGTACAGGAGGCATTGACATGCAGACTGGCTGCTCATTCAAACAAGCCTCGGCTAAACAGCACAGAGGCAGATTACTGACCAGGACGACTAGGGAGTATCTTGTCTCTATAGATAAACAGTAGCATTTCATCTAAGAACCAAAAAAAGGCACTTCCCAAAATCCCATTTCATATGGTTACTTCTCATGAATGACATTATGCAAACACTTCAATACTTTGTATTCCTTCCAACATGTTTAGGCGAGTCTTTGGAAACCATGACAGCACCCTGCTGGACACCCATTTCAAACAAGCTGTATTGTGTGCCTACTTGGTGAACCACAAAAATCGGTCTGCAATTTTAGGGCCAAGTGAAACAGCAATGAGAGCTCCCTTCAAGATGTGTGACTTTTACAGGGAGGGTGAGGGGATAAATTGTAATGGAATGACAGCAAACTTCTCTTCTTGCATAATGTTTGTTCACAATTAGGCCTGTGCCACCTTACATATTGGTAAACACTATCAAAAACTCAAAAAAGTAGTAAATACATAATTTTTTTTAAATACTAAAAAGGTGTTAAAATAGAAACCGTAAATAAACTTCATTTTCAAGTTGTGTGGGGAACTTAACATTTTGATCATAAAATTACTGATTATACAGTTTAGCTATGGTATCTAGGAAGTGTAAAATACTGTCTGTAAGGTGGCAGTAAAACATTTTTTTTAAATTAACAGAAACAAAAAGGCTTCCAATTAATTAAGTATTTACATTTACCGTTAATTTCCTATGTTAAAGGTTTACTTAATCACAGGCAGATATTTTTGTATACTTTCCGGTCATGAACTAGTAGGAACTTAGTTACTGGTAAAAGCGTTGACAATGTTATTGATTCAAGGCACTTTTAACAAACGCATTGACTTAGTCTGTTTAAATGTTGGTCATGCAACGGGCTAGTGGAATCTGTCCATCATTTAATTGTGTTTTAAATGACCAACTCAGTGGTCACCTGATGCAAGACCTAAGCTGTTGAAAATTGAAAAAAAGAGGAATATGATGACATGGCTGGATATTTCATTTTAGAATTAAACTCTAAATACAGCATCACTGTACTATATCTTGGGCTATCAAATAAATATGATTAGTGAGCATTTCATGATGGCTAAAAACGGTTCAAAAATGAATACTAAAATGGCAAAAATGTAAACAGAAATTCTACCATGGCATTTGTTTTGGCAAACAAATGTTAATTCACACAATGTTGGAGTAAAACAAACAAACAAACAAAAAACACAATCGGCATGACATGCCTCTTATAGTCTCTGAGATAGCCTTACTGTCTGTTGGCTTCAACTCCTTATGACAGTTCTCCCAATGCAAATGACAAGCACAGCCGATATATAAAGGCATTGATTATGGTAGTGATAGAATGTCGTCTTAAAATACATAGAATTCAAATTTGGGTCAACCAACAACACACTGTTCATGTGCAAAAAGTCACAGTTCTAGCTGCTTTACTCACAATATGTTGAGCTGTTGTGATCTGTAATGCATTTGCCTACTGAAAGTATATCCAACTAGTTTCTCATCCCACTAGGCCATTTTAGACCATTGTCTCTCTGCTTGCTTTCAGGTTAGGATCAGACATTTGCCTGCGCATTCTCGGAGGTGCCTGAAAGTTGACTGGATTATTAGCGTGGTCAGTGTGGTTGTGGTAGTACTGCTGGTAGCCATTAAAGCTGCCATCTGTGTAGGGCATGCTATTATAGTGATAAGGATGCTGTTGTGGGTGTGGCTGGGGATATGCTGGCTGGTTCTGGTAGTGGCGGGGCTGGTAGAAGGCCTGAGAATGCCTCCTGTTGGTTTCGGAGTGCTGCAGTGACTCCACGGAGCCGGACGATCGCTGGCGGTGATTGAAGGAGTTGCTGCGAACTCGTTCGTGGGGCTGTTGCTGGTGGTTCCTGTGGTTGGGTCTGGGACCCTGGCCAACACCCTGGTCCAGGTCTTTGCTTCTGCGCTGGATTGAGGGGCTTGGTACCGAGGGACTGACTTGGATTACTGAGGCAGCCATTCTTTCTCTGGTAGCTGCGCCATCCCCAGACTGGTCTTCACTCTCCTCTTCTTCTACAGCCTCTTTGGGCACCTTCAACTCAATCACCTGTTGGTCTGTGATTATGATATGGGTACCTGGGCTCCAGGAGTTACGGTGTTTGGGGTTGCTCTTGAACGGGAAGCGGAGTTTGCGATCCTCTGGAGGTATGAAGCGGTGTGGTCCGGTATGCCTGCGGAGCTGCTTGGAGATCTCCTGTTGCTGGAGGTTCTTCAGCCGTACCTGCTCCTGACGCATCCAGCGCACGTGGCCTCGTTTGAGGGTTGGGTCATCTCCTGCGCTTTGGCCAGTTTGCAGCTCTTCTCTGTCCTCTTCACCGTGCTTCTCTGGTACAGGGGGTTTGGCTTCTTGAGGACTGGGAGTTCTGGCTGCAGGACTGGTTGCGATGCCGTTAATGGAAGGCTTGTCTTGACCTTCTGGAGTGATGAGTGGAAGGACCTTCTCCATCTTAACCATCTTGTTCCTGAGAGCACGGATCTCCTCGTCCTTCATGTTGTTTTGCTTCTTCACCTCCTGCAAGATGTCCTCAAGCTTATCGATGTGCACCTTCAGTTCATCCATGACGATTCCTCCGGGTCGGGGCGCAGTGATGACATCCTCAATGCGGTCATCGCCAACCCCTACGGTGTCCCACACATCACGAGCCACTGCCCTCCACGAGTCCCGCTCATTGGGGTCCTTCTTGCTGTAGCTTTCACACAGCTCCTTCATCTTCACAATAGCTAGCGCTTCAATCTCCTGGCGTGTGTGGCGGAAGTCATTGAGTGCCACTTCATAGCAGATCTCCTTGACTGCCTGGATCTTAAGGTCAGAGATGGTCACCCATTTGGAATCCTTGGTGATGCGTCGCCGCTGAGGGATCTGGTACATTTTCACCGGCTCTCTTCTTTTCCCACTGCTGGGTAATCCACACTTTTTCACTATGGTCTGGAGCTTGCTCGGAGGAAGCTTTTCCCTCAAAGAAGTGATTAGCCTCCAGCTTTCTTCACAAGACCTCTTATCTGAGTCATCCCCACTATCAGAGTCACCATCCTTGAGAAAACAAAAACAGGAAAAAACCAAATGGTTCCCAACAAAATGGAGAAATTAAAAATGGGAAATAAAAGAAAGGATGGCTTTTTACTAAAGAATGAACACAGGTATGAATATGCAACATGGGAACGCCTACATGTATGAAGCTCTTGTATTCATTTGATCCTAAACATAATAATCAAGAGCAAGGACAAGATTCAGATGGTACGCCATTTTGATATTATTTGCGAAGGTAATTCGTAAAATGGTAACACCAATGTAAGTGTAGCTTACATCATCAAAAAAGATGTAGGAGAACATGCATTGTCATTCTCAGAAAGGTATGTCCAGGGGAAGAAAAAATATCAAACTAAGAAAAACATCTTAAATTAAAGTCTTGCATTGACTGTGGCTTTCATTGACTTTCTTTTCATTTTGTCCTTTGGATATTTTGATGAATTAAGTGAATTTGCCAATGACATGGATATATTTGTAAGAATCTGTAACATGTTGCATGCCAACAAATTGCTAGCATGATTTTTTTTGTTATTTATATTTAAAAAGAAATGATTAGGCCAATAATGTTCCCAATGTTGCATATTGATATTAAAAGTAAAAGCATGAATTTCATGATTAGAAAAAACTCAACATAAAAGAGGACAGATGTTGATTGGAGTGCTTCTGAATTATTTTGTGATAATCCTCTTCATAATTGTTTTGTTTGGGATCCCAAACATGCAAAAGGCTAGAGGAATTTTGGAGCTTTCCCCCATTTGAAGTCCAGAATTTAATTGTGTGGCTTTAGTATTAGCAGTGCGTTAGAAGACAAGAAGGTTCATTTATCAGAAAGCCAGTAGAGAGAGAACAGGCAGAAGTGGGGTTACGGGTTAATCCACTACAAGAAAGATGTTAGTTGGAAGAAAATGCAGTTTCTCATTTTTCTGCAGACAAAGAACATTACAGATCACAACCAGTTGAACAGATAACTCCAGTCTCGTGGACAACACTGTTTGTTTCATGAAATGGACATGTAAGTAAATGTGAGTGTGAAAACTATTCCTACAGTTCTGCATATAAAAAACTGTATGAGAGAGATTTTTTGTTTTTGATTGCAACAAGAGCAGTAGTAATTGTTGTTGAACCAGGCTTACACGGAGAGGTAGCCAGAGAAGTCAATGAGAAACCACATTGTCGCTAACCTTCAAAAACTACAGCGGGAATTTTGGTTATCACAATGCATTGTAAATGTCAGCAACTGCATTGAAGTGATGAACTCAGGACAACACAGCAAGAAAACTATAGAAATCTATTTGAAGCAAATCAACAGCCACCTTAAAGCTGACTGGCTCAACAGCAAACACTGGAACTATGTCCAGGAGCATTACTAGAGGAGTTAAGAAAACATGCCAACAACATGAACCATGCAAAAAGCACTGTAATATGACAAGGCATCTTACCAATCATTGTTAAGGCTAGGTTTTGATTTCATATAAAATAAAAATTATGTGCCGTTTTGCAAGATTCATCTAAAATCTAGAATACACAAGAAAAGGGATAATGATTTTTTTTTTTTTACAATAATTATATAGGAGAGAGATTAAAAAATAATCCCTTCTGAATCAAAATTGATACAAATCAAGAATTAAAAATCAAGTTGGGCCCCAACTATTTCTCAAACCAGAACAAGTAGATTGTAACTTCCATGCAAGAAGAACAGACATGCGCTTAGAGTAAATGTGTGATTCACACAAACACACACAACAGAAATTCAAAGTGTCAGAGTGAGAATTAGTAGTCAGACTTCAACGGAGCAAGCCAAACTATTGCCCCCTAAATCAAATACCAGCTATCCATTTATAATTACAAAGAAAGAAAATGAATTTTACAGTATTAAACATCAGGCTTCAATTCCTGGAACAAGTTTTAATCAGTACAACCACAAAACTAGCCGGTCCACACAGCTTTTTTTTTTCTATTTGAATCCTAAATAATAAAAAATGAACTCACCAGTCTCTGTTGTTCCAAAAGTTGGTCTGCTTCCTCCTTCTCCTTTTTGTACAAGATCTCCATCTCAGTGAGTCTATGCATTTGCACAAATAGGTATATGTAGTTAATTATACAGGAACATTTCAAATGTTCATTTAAACTTTCAAAAGACACAGCTCAGTGGAGGCTTCTAGCCAGACAGAGTTTATCATACGTTTACTGGTTGGATCTGATCAAGGATTAAAATTTATTTGACCTTTTCTTGTATGAAAGTTCGCATTAATGTATGAAATGTTTTGTAACACCATCCTGAGTTTGCAAACTCCGTGATTTGCTAAGCACGCCAGTCTGGAAACTGCATTTAAAAACAGTTTGGGATAAGATGTTAACGAAATTCTAAAACTACTTATCTAGACACCGACTTGGCAGTCGTTACCGGGTACAGAGTGGTTTTGAAGGGAGAGCTCCCAGACTGACGCTCCGTGTGAGGCAAATCAAGAAGGCGGAGCTTGCAAAATCACAACCCTCTGACCAGGCCAAGTGACGGGTGTATTGGCATACCTTTTCTCCATCTCCTGCTTCATGTCAATGCCTTGCTTCTCCAGCAGCTCTCGCTGGGCAAAGGTCCAGTCCACAGGCTCCACAGGGGTCTCAGCTGATGGGGTCTTCTCCCTCTCGGCCCTGGCTTGCTCCGGGTGGTTGAACCGGAAAACGTGGTTCTTCCCCATGATGATTCGGTTACCTGAAACAGGACAGATGGCACACGGTAGAAATGTGATGACTGAGAATATCTGGACATTGGATATGTGGGGAACAGCGAAAGGAGAACGACAAGTGCTTTTCATTTTTTTCCTGAAACAGAAAGGTGACCAGCGGCTTTATGAAGCAAATATCATTACCCGCCAACTCAATGTCATTAACATATAAAACCCCCCCCACCCCGTTATATTTTTGCCTTCTATAATGGAGAAATCAAGTCTAACTTGATCTTCCAAGAACGTGTCACAACGTGTCTAAGAAATAACGTGTACCAGAACGAAGCTGCACCGCGTCGTCAACCCGCTTGCCGTTGACGTACGTTTCTGATCCTTCGCAGGGTACCAGCATGACGATTACTGCAGAGAACGGAAAACCAACCAAACAACCAAATAAGTTACACATTTACTTTTTATAATCGCAAGAGGAAAATTGAAGAATTTTTACTTGTAAAAAGATACTGCAATTAGCTAAATAAATCATCAGCTCTTTAACAGATTGAATGAATAATAATAATGAGTTGCATCATCAGGTAAATGGCACCATTGTTCACAATTCTGAGTTAATTTACATCTACATAGATTGTTAATCCTCCGAATTCTCTCAGACATTCAAATGTGCACACACACACACACACACACACACACAAACACACACACACACACACAGAGATTGACAGCTACTTTGCTAGCATAGCATCTCACCATTTCCATTAGCATTCCTTTCACTGTGGAAGATGCAGTGTTCTTCCCTGATGTGAGCGCCACTCAGCACAATGTCCTGTCGTCTCTCGGCGTCTGCCTGACCCACCCTGCCGTGATCAAGGTAGACATTTTGAATGAACGCCATTGTCTCGCACCCCTAGTGACACACTTGTTTTGACCAAAAAATAAATAAATAAAAAAAACACTCCAGGTTATAAGATGAACCTTGAAAACAGCAGCTTATGAACAAAGGCACTGTGTCTGAGGCACACAGACTTTTATTTGGATTCTGTCACTCTTTATAATCCCCTAGGGGGAGGGATGTAACTAAATACGCTGGTGGAAAACTCTTCTGAAGTCAATAAAAGTTAGCTGATCAAAGGCAGGCCGCACACCACCTTCCTCTGACATTGAAAGCGCTGAGGGACAAAAAGTTGATACTTTTTTTTTAAAGATTCTTTCTCTGGGAATTCTGGATTCCTCTAAACTTCTGAAGCATTCCGTTGGTAGAAATCCAGTTTCGGTTACCTTGTGATACCGTCTTTGATGTAGTACAGCAGACACTCCGACATGAGCGGGTCTTCATTCAGGTTAACCAGGTGTGGAGTCTACGTGAGAGAAGACAGACACATTTTACTGCCAAATCCACTGTAGGTCGACTTTAACATTGCTTTGGACTGGGCACAGACTGGACACGGTCTCACATCAATATTAGCAGTGACAGTCAGTCACACCACAGTACTGCTACACATGATGCTAGCAACTACGCCACTGTGCCACCAACCTTCTTAGGGGAGAAGACCCCATTAAAGTCTGCATAGAGATCACAAGGCTTCTCAGTGAATAACTAACCGATGCAGCAGGTGGAGAGAAAAAAAAAAAAAGAAAAAAAAAGGAGAATGGAGAAGAAATGAGCGAAAAGGAGAAGAGTTCAAATCAAAACACACAGAAATTAAGTTTTGAGAAGTGGGAACTGAATGGCTGAGGAATTTTCTGAAACAAGCTAGCTAACAGTTGGCTCAACAGCTCTTTAATAGCTCATAGGGTGTGTGTGTGTGTGTGTGTGTGTGTGTGTGTGTGCGCGCGCGTGTGTGTGCATATACTAGACACGAAAAAGAATATATAAACATGGTAAGCACAAGGAAGCACAAGGAACAAAGTGGAAAAGGCATGTTTAGGCTAATAATCACTGCGACAGACATTTCTGTCAGCTACATCTATCTAAACTGGGAAAGCCCTTTTAGCGGTTGATCTGATTAAACAAACCTTGGTGGGAAAACAATCAAAAGGCTCATCAAAGGGCCCTTCGTGAATTTGCTGAGTATGTGGAGGAGGCAGATGACAGAGGGATGAGAAAAATAAAAACTGAATAGATGGAAAATGACATCACATGGAAAATGGCGGTGCTGATGTCATGAAGGATGGATGATGTACTATTGATAGGCTTGTATCACTGTCCATGGGAAAACTGGTAACCTAGACTCCAGCATCAGTGTATCATGTCTTACCTTTTTTGGCGAGAAGACCCCCAAAGTACCTCCGTCTTCACGGATTGCCACGCCCATCTCTGCCAGTAAGGCCTCCCTAATTTAGTGGAGAGAAAAGTTGTTGATTAGAAAATTGAAAGGACATGGCGGTCATACGGCATACAGCGCATAAAAGTGGATTCATAGCCATTAGAATTTGAATCATATTGACTTCAGTGACTAACAATGTGGCCATATTTTATTTGTTAGGAAAACAAATGAGCCACAATTGACGACAAACTGTCAACATGAAGAAATACTGTTGGATATTGTTTTGTGCTGTATGTTGGAGTCAACTGTCTTTCTTCGCTGTGATGAATTCCAATAGAAAAAGAAAGATAAAAGGATGAGGTGACAGGCAGGCCCTATGTATGTGACATTACACCATGGAAACTGGCACAGTACATCAACGAGGCACGTCAATGGACAGAGTGGAGGAGGGGAGGGGGGGCAGATGCTGTGTACTGACAGAAACCGGACAGGAAATGAGTGAGAAGAAAAGAAATGAGAATGTTTGGTGAAAAATGGGAGAGAAAAGGGCAGAGAAAGGTGAGAAGACAGTGGGTGAGTTGTGAACAGGGCAGACAAAGACATTTATAGAGAGGTACACAACACTGGTATGCAAGTATTGTACAGCTTGTACAACATGTAACAGTTTTGTGAAAAGATGCCAGAAGTACAATGATTTTTAGCCATTTGTAATAGCCCCAGGCTGTAGTGCAGACCATTTTTCTCGCTACGTTGCTACCCGAGAGAGGCCTTTAATCTGTCCCAGTGTTTAGACATTTGAGACTAAGGTGACTGGACCTTTGCCATTAGGACTCCAGGCCTTGGAAACACCTGCCAGAGAGGCTTAAGCTGACAGAATCTGTATCATCTTTAAAGCTACCTCTTTAAAAGAAAAAAAGTCTGATCTGATGAGCATACTTCTCTTAGTTTACTAATATTTTTTCTACCCCGACTCCCATTTGGCAGCACTTTGTGAACCTGAGAAGTGGTGAGAAAACATATCATTATGGGCTTTAAACCAGAGACATTATATAGAAGAGACAGGCCACTGAATAGAACTCTATGGGAGTAGTCTGTAACACGGGCGTTACCAAGATGTCTGCCTAGTGGCCAGACATGTCTATAAGGATTTTGGTTAGACAAAAAGGGGGAGCTTTGTCTATACTGACCTCTCCATACGGATGGCCTCTGTCTTGCGAAGCTTCTCCTCCCAGGTTTCATTGAGCTCAGCGATAATCTTCTCCGACTCCTGGAACACATCGAGGCAACACAATGTGAGATCTACTTGGGCAAATCATTAGCATCTGAATGAGCGTGTTCAAGAAAGTGAACACGTTGCATTTTGATCACTAGTTCACTCTTGTTCTCATTCCAGTGTGTATCCGTTTCAAATTCCTTTTTATCCCCTCCCTTCCCCCAAAGAGGCTTAAGACATGTCAATGTGGCGACCAGTGGTCTGACTGATACTGTGCTGCAATCACATTATCCTCATCTGAGGGTCTGGGCCATCTGCCTAGGAAGAAACTAGGAAGCGTGGCCACCAAGCCTAGTCTTACAGTGCATCTTTTGTAAAGGGTTTACACCCTCGCCATCTGGTGCTGTAGGCACCGATATGTCATATGTGCAGTGACAAGACACCTTGGATTAAAAAAAAAGAAAAAATAAGTCACACAATGTAGGGCCATTTCCATACAGTGTAGCTTCACCCAGGTTGACCCCAGGTTGTTGGCTGGTGAAATGTAGAATAACTAATCAATATTTCTGCACCATTATCAAGACACATCTGCTTAATTCTGTTTTACTCAATAACCAACTACACAAAAAAAAAAAAAAAAAAAAAAAAAAGGAGTCTGTCACATTGCAAACAACAATGAAAGAATTAATAGCTAGAATAAAGACATTCCAAACATGAGTAAATGTTTGATTCAGTATTACAGCCACAAAGACGGGGTCTATTTTGGTCCAATTTCCTCCCTATGTGCGTCGGCTGCCTGACGTCATCGGATGACAGAGATACCGGGCACCGTGGTCTCCATGGAAACTGCAGCTCCTATTGGCTGCTGGCTGCCTCTCTACGCTCTCCCACATCAACAGAGCGCACGGTTGACTGGGAGTGTGAGACACATATAGAGCACGGAGAACAGATGGAGGCTGATGGCTAGCAGAGATTTATGCTTTTACTGCATCCAATACGGGTCGTTTGAAATACTGGACAGGCATCCAAGTATCACCTTTTTTATGATGCACGTTTTGAAACGTTATGTCTGCCGACATATGAAAACAAATGATAATATACCTTATATGTACCTTTCCCCCCCCCCACTCTTTCATAGACTGTACACATCCATCTTATTTATACGATATTCTGAATCGGAAATTGACCTCTGGGTGGCATTAGATGGTTCTGCCATCATCCAGCATTATTGGCTAGAGGTGGGGGAGTCAAGCAGCTGACAGATGGCTTTAGGGGTGGTCGATAGGGGGGGCAGATAGCCTCTACTTTACCTTGAGCCTCTCGATGGCCTCCTCTCCTCCCGGGGTGGACATGATGCGCTCCTGGATGCTGGTGACGGACTGCAGGCCCACCTGGCTGCAGAGCAAGCCAGAGGACGGGGAGGTTGTCAGGGAGCCAATAGGGGCTGTGGAGAAATGGCCAGGCCGTTGGTTCTCTGAGGCTAGCAAGAATCTATTCTTATTGTTGGTTATGTCTTTCAGGTCTGAGCGAACACCGGGAGAAAAAGGAGAGGGAGAGAGCAAGAGAAAAGGGGAAAACGGGGAATGAAACAGGGAGGAGTGGAGAAACCACACAAAATGGAGGAACCAAAATGCCATAAAAAAAAGAGGAAAAGAGGAGGAGATGGGGGAGGGAGAGAAAGACAAAGAGGAAGGACAGTGTAAGACAAACGTTGCACATTCAAGGGTCAAGAAGACAAACATCTACCAGAAGCATCAGTGACACAGAGCAGCAATTTTCACCCCAGGTGCTTATGATGCCAGCAGGTTAACTGAGTGCTGTCTTAATTTAAGCTTCTGCGAAAACAGACCATCAATTAGCTTGAGAGTCTACCAGACTGTCTCTAGATGGCACAAACCAACTGGACCTCCTTTTACTATTCCCCGTCTTTACTGTAGGCCATGATTAACCGTGCATGTCACCAGTTATTTCCAATGTGCGCAATTCATGGAAATACAACGGTACAGTGTTATTGTTAAAAAAAACTCTTATGTAGCCCTGTGTGAAAACTGCTCTCCTCGCGCCAACTGGAGGATGGGAGAGGAGAGGACACGGCAAGAGGTCCCAGGGAGAGGCCCGGCGGAGGTGTTGATACAGGGACATGCTGTCTGAAGTTCAGCTTGCAGCTCGGTCATTTGATTCACCCCAAACACAACCAGACAGACAGGAAAAGAACAGACGGACACAAACACACAGCCAGAGCAGTCTTGCTAAAGGTCAGTCATCTTATCTTGAAACCGAGGCCTCCAAGGGCATCTTAAGTAGCAGAAAGATTTGCTTCCGAGCCTCAAACTGAACAAAAAGTTGAACGAAATGGTGGAATTTTAAGGTTTAAATCTAATGTTGGTGTCTCCCAATGTAGAAACACTGGTCCTAGACCAACTTTAAAATGAACAAAAATAATGGGTAATAACTGTAATTCAGGTGAATATATATTCTTACTCCAGAGCATTCTGTGGGATTACACAAGGGATTGAAATCTGACGGGAGGTAGGAAAGGTTTTGAGGGCAGCAGAAACTACTGTTCCGTGTACCACTACATCTATACAATACCCACTGCGGGTACAAATACCTCTACTCTCCAACTACCCAGTACTGGGGAAATCACCTTTCGGTCTGTAGTTTTGAATGTCAGTTTGGAAACCGAGAAGCTGCATTCTAATGCCTTGAACACTGTCACCTGCAGTGGAGGATTAGTACAAGGAAAGAAAATACAAGCTCACCGACAAGAAAGGAAGTGAGTGAGCGACCAACATGGTAAGAAATGGCGGGCAGAAATTAGGGGCTGATGCAATTTTAAAAAACAGTCGACTCATGACACCACGGGATTTGAGCTTGTAAACAAAGCGCACCCCCCCCATCCCCCATCCTTTAGAAATGTCAAGGCAAGCGCAAAGCATGCTAACCCCTTAGCCAGAGTTGCTGCACGCCCCTTGAAGCCTTACATCCTTCACTCTCCTTAATTGTAGCATTAGCATATGTAGCATTAACATGCAAAGCTGCGGGGTGGCGTTATCATGTGGGTTATGGGAGGGGGCTTATTAGCCATGTTAGCTATCAGTAGTAGGACAGAGCAGCAGACAATGCGCGACTGCCATCACACATATACACACATTTGATTCCACTTCCTGGGCAATCCTCCCCCAGAGGCTGAACTGAGGGGAGGCAGGAGAAGATGACAAGGGTCAGAGGTCAACAGTCAGGAGCAGTAGAATGGGAGGAAAAGGTTACAGACATTTACTACTGAGCCGGATGAGCGCGAGCATATAATGAATGTGAGACAACATAGCTTGAAATGGCTTTAGTTCAGTGCCTAGTAATTAAGCCTAAGTAAGAAAGCGTTAGCAAGTAGCAGGTTTCTTAGCAAAACTTTTTTGTTGAAGCCATAACTCAAGTCCACAAACTGACGTAAAATAAACAAATAATCCCTGAACCGGATTGGCAATTTCAACCACCATAGACTTCCACCGTTTCTCAAAAACATACTTCTAATGCGTCTACAAAGCGGATCGCCGTCTCTACTGGTGATATGTGTTCTCAAGTTACTCAAGTTTTCAGAACTGAATTGCTGTAGTGATGAATTTAATATTTGAGGTTTGGATTAAAATTTAGAATATACCTTAAATTAAAGTTTCCAACAAAGTGGAGTGATCATGAACAATGGGTTAATTCATGGTGAACATCTGCTGGAGGACTTAATATTGAGGGAGGGAAGACACAGTGGAGGGTTTACCAAAAGTTCAGTATTGCATTAAGTAACATATTACTTAATGCTATTACTAAGTAATTAAGGGCAATTTTATGTCTCTATATGAGAAGTGCACAGAAAAACAGCGGCCCATTAATTTAGTCACAAACTAGCATTTGTGTTGACAATGAGCCAACAACGTCAAACAATGTCTCACGGTATTAGCATCAATAGGCATCATTCTATTCCTTGGAAGGTCTGGTAAACATGTCTTCTGTTGTGCACATAAAATAATATGACTGGCTTAACCTGTCTTCAGAAGGAAGCATAACATACAGTGTGTTGAGTACTACTCCCAACAGTATCAAGCCTGTACTACAACATTAGGCACTAGCATGGGCGATACAAACAGCACAACGCTGGACAGATGAGGAAAAAAAACAGATGAAATGAAAGATAAGGAGACATTGCCAGCTTGCGGTACGCCCCCAAGAAAACCCATTAGCCTGGAACGCACTGACTGCACGCGCCCTCGGACTACATTTACACGCACACACATATTACACCATCATTCCAAAACATTCCCAGTACTCAGTATTATTAAAAAAAAAAAAATCGATAGTGGAATGAGCGTACACATGTAAACGTATGGGTAAACTCACTGTCCAGGATGTCTCCCAGGCCCTGGGCACGCAGCAGGTCCTTCAGCCGGGCCACCTCGTCCTTCAGGTCACGCACCAGCTTGTTGTTGGGGTCCTCGTTGATGACGGCGTTGCACTTGATGCTCTTGGCTCGATCGGCATAGCTGGAGGAGGAGGAGGAAGAAGAAGCGCGTTCCCCGTCAATGCTTCCACAGAAAAACTGAAGTAATTAGAGCTTTCCGCGTGACTCACCGGAGCGTGCTGAGGGTCTCGTCATAGTTGATGTCCGCGGGACTGAGGGCAGCGACCATTGCCGTTCTGGAGTTTCCGCCTAAAACACAAAATATTCACAGCAAGTCAATCATGTGGTCACGTGTGTGTGTGTGTATGTGTGTGTGTGTGTGTATGTGTGTCTGACAGAGTTATGCAAAAAAAGAGACGGGCTAATAACATATTTCAATGGTGCGATTCTAGAAAAATAAGAAGGAAAAAAAATAAGAAAGTTATATTCCACAATACAAAGAAATTGATAAAACATGTTGCGTATACCGACTTCATTAACATAATCCTTTCTCAGATTGGGATGCGGATGTGTCAGCGGGGATCGAAGAGATTTACTTCCCCACTACATCCAATCGGAAACAAGGACGAGATGGGCGCGCTCGTCAAGCGGCGACACGTAAACACACTGCTGACAGCGCGTTTCCTCAAGGTGGCACGGAGCAATGTTAACCCTGCCCGTTTTTCCTCACTTAATATCACAGGACACAAATCCTTTCATTTTTCCCCGCTGGCAAGGAATATGCATTTTGCTTCATGCATTAGTGTCGCTTTAGTTCTTGAAAAATAATTTTCTCACGTCATAAATGATTTCTATTAGTAATTTCTCAGTACCAAGGTTTTCCCTAAGCAGCCATGTCAGAACGGAGTCTCTGTACGGGATGAAGTCAGTCTTCTTCTTCTTTTTGCTCTGAAGTAAACAGATGACAGATAAACAGATGTTAGCTGGGGTGGCTGAGAAAAGAGCCTTTACTCATCTACACAATGTGTTAGTTCTGGAAATTAGAAATAAAAAGGGAAGAACGCTGTACGGAGCATCCGGTGTAAAAATGACATCTAATGAAGAATAGATTAAGTAATATTATCTAAACGATGATTTTATCACCTTTTGCAAGGATTGCCCAACCTCATTTGCAGAGTAAAAACAGTGTTGAGTTAGCATAAATGTTAAGCATGAAAAAAAAACAATGTTGTCAAATCTGCATCTCTCGGAGGATTTAGATGTTAGTAGTCAAGCTGTCTACGGGTTTACCTTGCTGGTACAGTTATCCTGAGTAGGCAAGCATTACCAGGAAAGGAGAGAGAGAGAGAGAGAGAGAGAGAGAGACAGAGAGACAACAGAAGGGCAGACAACATTACAGCATGCCTGGCTACAACAGTCATTCCCTGACAACACAGGAAGAAGTATCACGACAGTACTGTAGGGCAGAGAAAGGAACACATAGGATCAGAAAACAGGGAGGAAGAAAAGTTAAAAAAGACAAATAAATGAGTACTCACCACCTCAGCCAAGGCAGAGATAACCTTTCCTAGCGTAGTCAGAGATTTGTTGATGTTCGCGCCTTCCTGTAGCCAAAACCACACAATAAAAAAAGTGATTACAGAGGAACTGTAACACTAGTGAATAATGCTCATTCTGTGTCGATGGAAAGTCATACCTTTAGCCTGGTGCCTTTGGCGCCCGTTGAATCGGCTCTTTCACTGCCTGCCAAATCTACCAGACTGATTTTACTGACCTGAGGAGGGAGTATGTGTGTTTAGATATACACACAGCTATCAAATGAATAGCTTCCATACATGCATCTTATTGGATAGCACTGCATAATGTACACAGTAATGGCAAAAGAAAAACACCAAGAACGTCAACATCTACAGTTTGTGTTAGTGAAAAATTAGGACTTGATAAATAGCAAATCGATTAAGGAAATTGTTCTGAAACGGTACAGGAACTGAGAATTATTTAAACTATATGGACACCATTGTCAAGTGAGACGTGGGTCCGCAGTAAAATCTGATGGAGTAGCTTCCTACAATAGGCATTGTGTTTACAAAAACACTGCGGTCTTTGTGCGGCCACCATTAAAGGAAATGTCTGAGGTCAAATCCTAAAGAGCAATTTTCTGTCCACAGCTGAGCTAGCCACTGAAAGGTCCTACACATGACAAAGGAATGACCTGAGAGAAACAGGCTGTAGGTTTTGTATTAATTACTGATAAGAGTGCGAGTTATCTTGTCAATTTATATATGTTACAGATTAATAAATCAGAGCTAAATTTGAGTAAAACAGTGGAAACAGTTTTTGTGAATCTATAAAGAAATCTGTCTCTCTGTTCTCACCGACCTTTTCTGTGGAGAGGTCGGTCTCACTGTCGTGTTTCCTCTGAGTGAAAACAATGGTGAAAACAGCATGGGACCGGCTGCTGGTCTCATTCATGTTGGTAGCAGCCACAGTCCTGCAGGTCCGCACATATTGGCATAGTTACTTTGGGAAATACTCATTTTCTTAATAAGCATGTAATGTATGACAATATATAATTTGGTTCTGGATCCTTCTGCATTGTCCAGTTTTTGTGATACCCGATTTCCACATATTATACTCTAGGTTTATTTAGGTCGTACAAAACGTACAGATCTATGAATGAATCAGTCACACGGTGAGCCTTCAATTTCCAACACAAGCGACAATAACTTCCAAAAGGATTGTGTGCCAGTGATCGTTGATCCTCATACGAACGGTCATTTCAAGTACCGTTTCTACAAATCACCGGGCTTCATGCACGGTGATTTGGAGTGAATGGAGTAGTGGGAATTATTCTTGTAGCGCGGAGGTGCAGAACAGGGAGAGAACACCAAACACAACACACAGCGTACAGTACTTGAGGGGGAGAGCCACCGGGGAGATACAGCGGGCTCTACACGCCTTGATCCAGAAATAAGCCTTCTGAGTCAGCAGAGGGAGATTAACACAAGGTTCAGCCCTCCCCACAGGACACACACACACACACTAAGATGATAATGGCTGTACTGTTTTTAAGGATAAATAAACCCCCTAGTAAAGAGTGACCGGCAAAGACATTGGTGAAAACAGCGCCTGAGGACTTCACACAGAGCTCCAACCCCCCCCACCGATTCCTCCCCCATCTCCCCCGGCATCGTCACCCCACCCCAGCGGGCTTGCTGACCTGGCCTTGTTGCCCGCGTCCATGAGGTCGGCGATGTCCGTGTAGGAGGTGACCGCCAGCTTGGACAGGTCCTCTACATAGGGCCCCAGCAGAGGGTGCTCTCGCACGCGCAGGTTCCCTTTGTTCTTGGGGTTGAGCAAGTCCCGCACTCGCTCGCAGTAGATCTCCATGTAACTGACCTAGAGAGCGGGTACACCAGAAAGGGTCCGTTCAGGCGCCTCAAAGCAGGTAGGTATTATCAAAAGGGCTTCATGTGTTGGTGGTAAAATGATAAGAACGTGTCTGAAAGGGGATTTCAAGTTCAATTTTCTGATTTGACTCCAGCAAACCAATGGCACATTTAGCGTTATATGGCGTAAGTTTTATTGAATAAGTAAATCTGCTAAAAAGTAATGAATATGTAGAAATAAGAATATCAAGTTGGTAAAAACAAAATATCATGCCTTTTATTAGAGCCATGCCTACATTCACGACTTTATGTTTTATAGCCCTGACAAACTATGGCCTACGATGTTATGACTTGGCGTTCCAATTTTGAGACGCATTCTTGCAATAATTACCATGGCACTGCTAATAATCGTTCTTTAGATGGACAAAGGCAAGTGTCGGACGAATGTACGGCATATGGGACTTACAGACGCCAATGCAGCGCAAGACTCACCTCTACTGAGTAGGAGAGGTCTTCTTTGTTGTCTTCTTCATTGATTTTCTCAAAGAGGTCTTCGCAGAGCTGTGAGGCACAGAGCAAAGACATTTTACTGCTAATTAAGTGAATTCAGAGCAGCGAATAGGGAGACGAAAAGAGAGGGGTGGCTGAAGGGTACTGAAACATTGCTCATTTGGCAGTAAGACATAACATCTAAACAAGATGAATACTGTAGTACAAAAACAAAATATGACAAGCCAATCTACTACGAAAGACGGGCGCAGAACAACAGATGGAAAGTATAGTCTCCAACCTTTAAAGGAAAATAAAGTTCCCAATGTGATGGAAAACATCCACCACCCTAAAATTGTCAAATGCTCTGTGTGTGTGTGTGTGTGTGTGTGTGTGTGTGTGTGTGTGTGTGTGTGTGTGTGTGTGTGTGTGTGTGTGTGTGAGACCAGGTGCCGTCCAGTAAGCACAGAAAAGCATTCTAAACCTACCATGGGAATGATTCCTTCCTGCCCCTCCTCCTGTTTGCCCATCATGGTGTAGGATTTGCCAGCTCCAGTCTGGCCATAGGCAAAGATGCAGACATTGTACCCCTCAAAGGCATGCTGCAACATTTCCTTGCCAATGTCATTGTACACAAGGTTCTGTGACGCAAAGGAGGGGTCTTCTGGCTGTAGAGAAATATTCAAAATCCACAGAATGTCAATAAGGCGTTAAAAAAATAATAGTGTGACACATAGTTTCCCATTTGTTAGTGGTCAGAAGTGTTTCTAAAAGCTCACCGTAGTGTGCGACCAGTAGGAATAATCAAAGCTGAAGGTCTTTGCTGGTTCCTTTGGGGCTTTGGGGTTGAGAATAACTGTTGAAGAGAGAACAAATGTAGTAACCTTAGTAACACAGTGGATAAAGTCGTCAAATGTGAAGATCAGAACTGTACTTCCCCTTTTTTTTTTTTTTTTACTTTCAGTATGAGCTCAGACTGACTTTAATAACAGAGGCTCTCATTAGAATAACATGCTATTACCACTTTATTGCAGAGTGGATTGTAACTTTACACACAACACGAGTGGATTGTAACTTTACTCATAACACGTAGGCTTGGGCGATGAGGAGACGTGTCAATTTTGTGTTGAAACGTTAAGGTGCACAAATGGATTTGACAACTTCCTGTTCAGGAATCAGAGAACCAATTCGGATATATGTGGAACAGAAATTGACGTGTCAAGTCTTAACAAAGAGTATGATAAGCCATCATGTGCTGCACTGAAGCAAAAATGAAGGCGGTGCGGTACCGGTGGGGGGGTGGGGTTAGTGGTAAGGGCTCAACCCACAATCCAGCCATCACCTGTTGTGATGATGACAAAACATTTCTGCTGCACCCAGCCATTCCCTATGGCCACACAGACACGTCTTAATGAACAGGAATTTGCAGCCATGTCTGGCATGCCACTCCTTCCAGCCATGCCTGCTGGTCCCACTGGGGCAGATGTCCCAGCTCTCCACACTAGCAGAAGGCTAAGCCTTTGCGGTGGGCACCGTATATGGGGGAGGAAGACATATGGGTGGGGGGGAGACAGAGAACCAAGAACCATGTTGATGAACTGTGGAACATGTCCACGCGAGCGCATTCTGGTTGTTGCTTGAGTAGCCACTGCACCCGCCCCCCACCCAGTCCAACGTCTGAAAGACTGTGCCTGAGCCTTGTGTCTAGAGGGGCAACACAAGGAGTTGGCTGGGGCTAGCCCAGACGGCCGTACCGCCACCATCAGAGGGTGGAGGAGAGGCAACACAAGAGCTAAGAGGGAGGGGCGAATGGAGAAAAAAATGGATACACTGACTCAAGTAACGGGTATGCACGGTTCCTAGCAACAATCCAAACAGACCAGCAACAGAAGTCAGATGCAGGCTGAAGGGAAAAACCCATCAGTCAACGTGCAAGAGTCAAATGGCAGCAATAAAAAGACAATGTGGGCATTTACGATGGGCTCAACCACTCCAAGCTATTGTCCAATCTCATCCCCAATGCAATAATTAGCTCTTGTAAATGCAAATTTTCCAGAATAGAAGCCAGGTCTGCCTCCTTAAGTCAAGGGTGCTTGAGAGGCTTTCGCTGTTTGAGCCGTCCCCTCCGCAGAGCGCTGGCGGCTGCTCACACGGCTTCAGCAGGCTGAACAATAATGCAGCAGATGTGGGGAGATGGGAGTTGCGTATCGCCCTCCGAGGGTCACATGCCGACAGAAAGGCACAGCAAGTCCTCGGGAACCAAACGCTCTACACGGAATATGGGACCTAAAAACTGCATTCGCCACTTCTATAGAGCACCGTGAGGCAGGTCAAGGTATGAAAGTAGCAGAGAGGTGCCTTCCAATTTGGGCACTGGAAGAGGAGGGGGCTAAATAAAAGCTCAACTTTGACCTGCCTTTAAAAAAGGAAGGTGGAACATGGGGGTGGGGGGGGGGGCAAAAAACACATTGGGATTTAGATTACCAGTGTCCTTCTTCCCCTGTGTGTGTGTGTGTGTGTGTGTGTGTGTGTGTGTGTGTGTGTGTGTGT
>JAOEHI010000022.1:1785629-1819498 GCA_025447815.1 Percopsis transmontana
ATATCTATAGACAACAAGGTATGAGGCATTAGCAAGAAGAATGGGAAAACTTTTGAATGGAAAATCCTCCAGAAAAGGGTTTCCACACTGCAAGCGAACCAAGACCGCCGCTTTCGGTTGGACCAAAATTTGGTCTGGACCGTGGTCCGAGGCGCCTTTCACCCCTGCCATTTTGGTTGGACTACCCACCCCCCACGATTACATCAGCATTCGCCAACTGAAGCAGTGACGGTTGGGCGATAGGCACATTTCGCCCAACCCTAGACGGTCATATTCAGACCTGACTGGAGATGGGCTTGGAAAATTAAGAGTCGCTGAGGTAAATCGTGTCCCTTGGCGCCATAAGAGCCGTAAGGATGGCTTCTTTCAGTTCTACCCGAGTACCTGCCCGTTCTGAGCATCACACGACCACGCGCACGGCGCGAGCTGCGACACCTAGAACGGGGTAGGAGGATTAAGGCGGCAGGGCGCAGCGACCTGAGGCAAGCTGCAGGATTACCGTCTCTAATCGGGTCAATCGTTTCTGTCTGCGAGCGGTTCAGCCATTGGCGCTTCCCTCCGCCAGGCCCGTGTTGCCCGTGCTGTGCCCTCCGCGTCGTTCATGTAAAGCTTGATTCTTATTGGCATTTCTATTACAGCTCTGGCTTCAGCACGGCAGAACCGAGTTGATGTTCGCCTTGAGGGTTTCTGGAAGGTCAACCCCCACTTAGTTGACTACCAGGCAACCATCAGCAGAATTGTATTTGAAGCAGTTCAACCAATCACAGTGACCTTATCTGAGTTGTGCATTTTTTTGTTTTGTTACTTAGCCTTTATTTAGCCAGCAGCTGGCCGAAGAAAGCGTCAGCCACACGTTAACATTACAGAGACGTCAGATGTCAAGGGGGACAGTTTACGGTTTACGTAACCAGCAACAGACCACGGCGGTGAACACATCAGGGTCCTAACAACCGGCTAGCCTCCGATGTCCCGCCGATATTCCACATGCAGACTTACCAACACTGACATACAGACCAGCCCACTGTGTCAAGTACCGCTAATTATATTCTCTCTGGTTTGTCTGAAGGCTCTATCTTCAATAAAACAGGCCTTGGACACATCTCCTGCACACTGGATAATCAATTTTACGCCCCTCTACCCACCCGTGTTCCCTTCATGCGTGATGAAGTGGGCGTTAGGGTGACCACACTGGCGTACGTCACACCGAAACTTTTCATGCCGTTGAGAAAGGGCCAACAGTAAGATGTGTCAGGAGGCTGTCCACACTGACCAGCCTGGTCATTAAAGAGCACAAATCGTTCTTAAAATGTTGTTATGGCGTTTGTGGTGCAACCTAAAAATGGAACAAAGACCAACCAAGGAGAAAGCAAACTAAGGAGACTGCAAAGGAGAAAGCTTGAGCCATTAGCATGTGACCTACAGAAAGGGCATGAGTGTGAGTGTGTGTCTGTATGCATTTGAGCCATAGGCTACGATCTCTCAGCATCCTAATAAGACAGCATTCTCAGCATACCATCTGCAATGGAGCCCTGATGAAGGGAGAGCATGGCAGCCTGCCAGTCACTCATTCTGCTCTGCAATCTGCCTCTGTGATAGGAGGTAGAGTAGGCACTAGCGCAGCCTCCACACACACACACTCACTCACTCACCCCCTAAAACACTGCATATTCACTGCAGTTCTGCTAGAAACCACGAGTCACCCTCTGGCACCTCGGAGTGTCTTTGGGATAATGAAAACCCCGGGATATGTACCCAAAGCACTGGGGATTTGACACAAAGCCTCTTCTCAGAGGAGCTAGAGCGACAAAGCAAGTCATAACTGGTGGAGGGCCTTCATCTTATGGAAGATTCATATAGACTCCAAGTCTAATGAGGCTGCCACAGGCCAACTGAAGGAACTGAACCCAAAGCAAATATTGGAGAACATACTAGAAGAACAAGTTTCTAATAAACTCCCCTACAGCAGGGCCATTTAACGCCACAACAGTAGCAAGAAGATTGCGTACGTGTGATGGGTTACGTGGCACAGAACATTGTGTTGGGAGACAACTAGCCCTTTAAACTGACTGGTGAGTCACATCCAATAACCTCTTCCTCCTCTTCCTCCAATATCTTTAACCCTTAATGGGGTCTTACTAATACCTTTAAATCCCGCCCCGCTTTGTTATCTTTATAGCCGATGGCAAAGTTGACCTTTTAACAATGGCAATGACGTATCAGTTAAGTACATCCACAGTTAGCAGAGCATTGATTCGTCTGAATTTGTACCGTCTTCAAAAAAAACTCAAATAAACAAACTCTATTGATTTCCAGAGCGCCGTCTTGCCAAGACAGATCACGTCACTGAAACCGATGGAACTTTCTTTTTGACGGATGCCGTCCGTCTCGTCCGTCTGATGCCCAAGCCGTTCCCAACACACTGCCCTGTAAATTATAACCCCCCCCCAAAGGCAGGGGGTGCAGGAGCTGTTCTCAAACTACTTGCATGGACTGACAAAAAAAAATTGTCAGTCCTCTGTGTGTGTGTGTGTGTGTGTGTGTGTGTGGGTGGGGGTGGGGGGTGACCCCAGAGTCCCCCCAGTGAGGACTAGCTCAGGGTCTCTCAGGCTGAGACTCCTCAGGCATGCGGATCCTTTCAGAGGAGAAGGAATGAGCCCTTTATTCCCTCTCACGGCCCTCCACCATTCTATTTGCTCATCCGTCTGCTCAGAGACCACTGAAGGACGGCCACGCAGGAGCGCACGGCCGGTGCTGTGTTCCCATCAGTACCGGGGCAGGTGGTGTCAATCGTGGCAGTGGGGTTTAGGGTCATCGCCCAGGTCACTTACTGGTGGAGTTGCCTTGCATCTGAATTATGCATTTAGACTCCTTGCCCATCTCCCTGGAGTTGAAGGGCCGAACCCGGACCGCGACTTTCACAGACGCCCCAGACATGGTTGTGGTGGAGGACGCGCTCCCAATAAGATTCCCAAAATGTCCCTGTGGGAAATAAAATAAAAAAGACGTGATGTTGGGAAACGCCATCATCAAGGATTAATACGTCTTTTTTTTTTTATGACAAATTGACAGAATCCAAAAGTGACTATAATATGCTCAACCAATCATCAACACAACACCAACTCTCTGCAACATTATGGCTGACCAAATATAGAGGCTTTTAAACATTTGTTGCAAACAGTACTGGTTAATAAGCCTAGTGTATAGCTTTAAAGGTTCTATCAAGCTATCTATTGCCTTATAGACTGTTAGTTGTATACATAATTTTTCATTTTAAAAACATCCCATTAGACAGCACTGAATTTGGGTATATTACGTGACGGTATAGGCAGTTTACCTCCTGCAAATCTGATGTTGCGTTAAGATATAAGATAAATATATGATGTTTTCCATCATGTCATTGCAGTCAGCCATACTTGCTAAAGCATACGCCCATGAAATGCTATCTACCCTATTTGGTATAAGCCACAGGACCACACTAGGCCTGTATGTTTCCTCCAATATTATTTGCGCAAAATAGATGATAGAGTAAAATCTGCGATTAAACAACTATTCAGTAATAAAAGCACAGTAGGCCAATGCCCATTGTTATATCATATTGGAATAGGAAGTTGGAATTCACGCGATACATTTGTTACCATTAGGCCTTCATAAAGAGACGAAACAACTTAACTGTCATTAAATTGTTACATCAGTTGTTTGTTTGTTTGTTTGTTTTTTTTAAAATGGTGAATACAATCATTTTCACGGTCGTGATTATTATCTTATGTCACAAAACGTTTATGCACACAGCCATGTCGGTTTCGCAGGAACGAGAAGCACACTGCTCGCACGTAAACTGCCCAGGGCAGATATACTGGTTCCGTACGTGGTACGAGGTTCAGTACGTACATGTTGTGGTCGTTGTCACCATTTATATAATCTAGTACACTGTATGTAGATAAATTCGCTGTAATTTTGACTGGGCCTTCGCCACCAAACATTACAATATAATAACCACTCTTAAACGACCTTTAAAAAGTGCCTGTAAGAAAAACACTCTGTTTACATTTACTAACGCTAAAGGCAGACGTAATAATTACTCACTTTTGAAGATTCTCACCAGGACAACAGCAGCACCATGTGAAAGCAGCGAAAACTAGTGGGCGTCAAGAGTGCTTTATCAGAATATACAAGAGGAAATCTTTTTATAAAGTCTTCTTGGGTGATAAACACCCATAATAGCAGTATCCGCCACTAGATACGCTTCCTCCGCCGTCGGAGCCTGCTGCAGCAGGTTATTTTCCAGTTCAGATAAAAGGCGGTCGTATATCTGCACACAAGCGAAAAACGAATTGATAGATTGCCTTGATTTACCGAAGAGATTACGTCAACTCCCTCTCGGATACGATGTGTGGCAGCTTGATAACCCAATGAACAAAGAGATGTATGCAAGTAATGTGTTGGAGAGCCAATGAGCATCCTCAATTTAAAAAGGGGCGTTACTAATATCGTGACGCCATACTGCAGGATTTCTCCTCACCGCTCCCCGTCGTCCTCACCGCACTACAAGGCCCAAGGCATTCCAGACCCAGGGTCATTGGAGAGGGCGCCGCCCAGCGGAAAAGTTTAGGTAAATTAATTTTGCTCACAGTACTTGTGCCAGTGGATTTCCAAATCGTCATAATATATGACCCTTGACACTGGGCCTTCAGTGTTACCATAGTAGTTTTAGGTTGCAAACACACAGAAGCAGTTTTCCAAAGCTGGTCACTGTCTCTGTCTTAAGGGTTTCTATCATCTGTCGCTTGCATCTCTTTAATTCTGTGTTTTGTTGTAAGTCGCTTTGGATAAAAGCGTCAGCTAAATGCTGTAACTGTAACTGTAACCAACCTTGCCTCTAAATCGGACAAGCAACACTCACCAAACATACCAAAGCAGCACTAGCAACCTTCAGTCTAAAGTCAAAGGCCAAAATACAATACGTTACATGAAGTTGGACGTGCGCATATTGTTTGATATGAGCGTAATATGTGCATAATACGATCATTACATGATATTATGCAGTCAAAAAAACTATGTAGCCTAAGGTGACTGTGTGTGCTTTCACAGATTAAATCATATTATTCAACAATACCTTACACATTCTGAAGTCCGACTCACCGATAGCTACTTAAACAAAAAGCTAATTTTATTCAGTAGACAACTGGTCCTCCGATCACGCCACACGGAAAATGCCATCGGAGTCTAGGCCAGCTAAAAGGCCTAGGGGCTCAACATAGCAAACTCGAAATCTGATTATTTAAAAAATATGACAATGAACAATATAGTCGCACGTTCTTCAACAGCCGAGGGGATTCAGTCGAAATTCGGAAGGCCCCCGTGTAGCATTTTCACCCGGAGACAGCACAGGTGGGAAATCTGATTGGATGAAAGCTCTAATTTTTATGAACTGCACTGGAAGCAGCGCAACTGAGGAAGTGAGTATCAATGAAATGACGTCAATATACTGATGGGAACTAACTTCGTAAAATATTTGGCATTAATGAAAATATATCTTTAAATATAAAGATGTAATTTTCTGATTCTGACTATCTCTAGGCCAACAAAGAAGGCCTCGGAGGCCCTGGCATCCCTCATAAAAATCTTGGCTACTATAAATGTCTCATGCCCCAGATTTTAATACAAGATGCCATTTATTTAAAATAGTTCAGTCAGGATATTTTCTCAGGAAACTGCTCACTAAAATCAAAACCAAACCAAACAGTTATTTACCCCCCTTCAAGAAAGACTAGTAGTAAATATGTGTGCATCATCATTTATTTCAGTTCAAAACCCTAGCTTTCAAAACAGTTATGTGGTTAAAGGAAATCACTTCCTGTACAGTTAAGGTCAGCAAGGTCAAATCAGGTACAGTGCGCTTTGAAAGAAACCATCTGGAGGTTCGAGAATGTGGCTCTGAAGAACAGCGTTCATGGTGCGCTTGTGAAACTGTCTCTCTGGTGCTCATTCATGCTACATTCTCTCGTGTTTGTTCAACTTCGCCATAAAGAGGATCATTTGTCCATGAGGCGGTTAGGAGATTCTGGACGCGAGGCCATGCACACACTAGAAGTAAATTCACTTTTTAATCAATGTCACCGGGGAAAACAAAAAACAAAAGAAGGGACTAGAAAAGGACCAACCCCAAGACACTAGTAAATCAATGCTCGTTTTTTCCCACGGTATTTAAAAAAAATAAAAATAATCAGAGGTTTAAGGTTACAGTTTTACTGAGCCGCAATTGTTTTCTCATGTCCGAGCCTCAACAGCGCCGTGCACGACTTGTGCATACGTTTGTTAGCTGTACGACTACGACTCATCTAGACTAACAAGCGTGCCCTCACCGTTTTAGTAACATTCAATAAAAACCATGACATGCACCTTCACAAACCCTCCCTCCCCAACGTATTCTCTGCCTTGCATTACCTCCCTCCGTCTGTGACCAACTTGCAGTCTTACCAAACAGGAGAATGTGATCAATGAGGCCAATGAATGCGCACCTTGCTGCCTAACCTGTAGGTGTTAAAACATATCCTAGCAGCATTATGAATGCATTGACTACCTTGTTCAATACATGTGTATATTTTAATACATATACACACACACAAACAAACAAAGCCATGAACAAAAATAAAACCCTTTTAAAAGTCTTTACTTTATTACGTTTCATTATTGGAGCCGGGGACTGTCAAGTCATGTTTGAAGACAAAAAGAATAAAAAGGTGGGTAAAAATCAAATAAGGTTGTTGTTTTCTGATGTCCACCATGTCTTCTTGGTAGCTATGATGCTGAATTCAGGCGTGTTGGTAACATCCCTTAATGATGGTTAGCAGATGGCGGATGGCGTTAGGCGAGGCGGTCTCCTTGTTTCAATCTCATCCACGCCTGGATCCTCTCCTTCAGCTCGGGGACTGTAAGCACAAGACCAGCAAATGAAGAAAACACTTTATTTGACACTAGTGTGCGTTTTAAAAAGGGCAAAGTCAAAACAAACACATCCTTGTAACTGCCCTTTATAATGATACATACATAATATATATATATATATATATATATATATACACACACACACACATATATACACACACACACACACACACACATACATACACTGACTAATCCACCCGCTTAAAGACGCAATGTGTAATTTTGGCCACAAGTGGCAGGGTTGAGCGAGCAACTGGGCCCATGTAATATACACACTGCATCGACATATATGCATATACACCACAAATGAAAGTACCTTTGCACAACATACACAACGTGCAACATACGGCAGCCAGGACAGCCTAGGGGGGGGGGGCCTTACCTGACTCCAGCATGCTCTCGGTGAGGGGCTGCCTGTTGAAGGGGTCCGTGGGGGAGTTGAGCAGGTGGCGCAGGATGATGGAGCGGTCCATGATGTTACCAGAGGGCAGTATCACCGGGTCCGTCATCAGGGTGTCCATCAGAGGGTCTGGTCACACACACACACACACACACACACACACACACACAGTGATTTTAAAAGTGAGTTAAAGCCCAAATGCACCGTAAACCAACATGTACTTACGCTTCTTTTAAATTTAACTTAAAGAAGTGGCTAACAGGTAATCTAGACTGTCAACATTACATCTAGACACTACATCTTGCTGCCATCTTGTCTCTCCTGTCCTGCCCGTTTGGGCCACTTGTGTTATGCCTATGAGGTTGTCTGGCTTATTTCTGTTTAGATAGGTTAAACCTCTGTTGTTTGTTATTGTCCCAGCTATGTTGTTTTTGCCGCTGCTATTCTACAAGGTTTGTTATATGGACTGACAGTTTGGCTTGTGTGTGTATGTGTGTGTTGGTGTTGTTGATATTGACCAACTGTTCTTGTTTATATGTTGGTCTAGTCAATTTATTTACATTTATAAATCAATTTTACTTGTATTGGGATTAACCTGTATGTACTATTTTAATCCTTTTATCTTTTTAGGTGTGACATATTACGATCTGTCCAGGGCCAGCAGATGTAAAATAGCCTTTTGGCTAATTCTGGCACATTATACATTTATATACTGTATGTATTATTAGTCTGCATTGTCCCTGTTAAATAAACCTGAAATAACTACGGTAAATAAATACATATTTTGGTACTCCAAAATACATATAAAAGCAGCATTGGCAACGCAATAGTTGACCTTACTAATGTAAACACCTAGACCACTAGACTATCCTGCCCCCAGTATATGATAATACTTTTTAGTGACATGCTCCTTATGCTATGTGACCAGCTGGATACTACTTGTAAATGTACCCATTTAGCTGGCCCTCATTGTAATGCAAATGCATGTTTTGTGTTTTTTTTCTTCTTCCCCTTCACTTTAAGGGAGTAGTGATAATTGAATCTATAAAAACAGCTTTTCCTGGAAGTTTTTTAATTAATAACCAAAATACATTTTTCAGATGTTTGTTTTCTTTGCATCATTTGTTGACGGCTCTGTTGCGTGTATCGACCTGAGAAAAATCAATCCCAAAATATGTTATGTGACAGGTTAACTAGGACACCTATCAAAACCAGGACTCGGAGAAGGAAATAGCCAATAAATCATTAAAAGAATCAGATTCAATGTTCCCTGCATATAAAGGTCACAAGGTTGCAACGGTCAGATTCATGTGGTTCACGTTTAAAAATAAGACCTGCTGTGGGAGTTTCCACAGTCTGCACGGAAAGGCAACACCCAAGCATCTTGTACGACACACTCCATTCGAGTTTGGCGGTTAGGGCTGACATATTTGGGAATCAAAGGTGGTATGTGGGCCACGTTCCACGTCTAGATTATATTAGGTCTGTGGTTATAGGATAGCCTGACTAGATGACCCCCCCATGCGCCACAAATCCCCTTCAAAATAACTGTAATAACATAAATTGTGCCACGGAAGAGTTCTGGGTTCATCTGGTTTCTCGCTGCCCTGCACCGAGTGACACGGGTGAGAGACGATTTGTAAGCAACTGCCATATGCAGCCCGGGGCCAGAGGTTTAGGGACTTGTAAACTGCACTAAAGCAGAGTCTTATAACCAGAGGATTTCTACATATTTCAATATTCCTAATTTTGACTAAACATGAAAGCATTTTGGTAACTGACTTTGGTAACTGTTAAATATGACTATTCTGATATACAGTATAATGGTAACATTACTCTGATACATCATAACAAATCATGACTCTGCAAGGTACATGACTAGAGACGAAGAAGGAGGAACCAGGTACTGAAAGTAACTACACAAATACTGTTTTTGTTCCAGCCAGGAAGGAAAACAGTTGATTTCAGTAACAAGTTCTCTTACCATGCTGGAGAGACGGAATACTCCAGACAGGGAGAGACAGACCGACAGACGCGCACACACACACACACACACCTTTGAACTCATCAGGCGCATCGTTGTAGTCCATTTCCGACTGAGAGTTTTTGGCGACTATCTCTTCCACCTTCTCCGACAGCAGCTTGAATTTTTCGATGGCGATGGTGGACTTGATGCCAGCCTTCTTCATCTTTGAGATCACCTCCTCAAAGAGCTCGCGACTGTACGACCGCTGCGGAGTGGGAAAAGGACTGTTGAAAGAAACTATCACTAAATAATGCTTTTGCCTTCTAAACAAATTACAGTTAAAGAGTATAAGAGTACAAGAACGATTTCTGTTTAATTGTAAGTATGATACAAGCACATTAAGATGACTTTTTACTGTCATATAATAACAGAGCAAACACTTTGTGGTCCTAAAAGTGAGGTAGAGCAAGCAGGGAAACCCATGTGCAAAACTGTACTTAAAGATAAAGATCCATTCTGCTTGGATTGTTGAAAAATCATAAATGTTTTTTTATTATCAACAGTATTTAGGATACTGTCGTATAAGAACAGATTGATTCATGATCACACATCTCCGTAACCTCATGAATAATGATGTACTACAGATGCCTGACTTTAACATTCCCACATACTATGTTCCTTGGTCTAACCTGTGTTCTCTTTTTTATTATGCTAAGCCTTTATGCTACCGTTATGTTTTGTATCTTGAATACACCTTTGCGTTTCTAATCTGTTCTTAGAATAATAATAATAATATATTTCTTATGAGAGAACAAAGTTTGAGCTGAAGTCAACCTGGTCATCGGCAATAGCCTTGGCGAAGCGGGCACAGTCAAGCTGCAGGTAGATATCAGTCAGCTGGTCCAGGAGCTTCTTGGGCTCAAAGCCATACTTCTCGGGATTCTCCACCTTCAGGTCCCGGCACTTGGGCCCACACAGCTGCTGGAGGTTGAAGTTCAGCATGGCAGCGAGACGAGGGCCCAGCTCCTGCACACAGGACGGCAGGTTGGATCAGACCAACCCTTCGGTAATACCCGAGCAGACCTTATTAAAACACCCGTGAGGAAAGAAAGTCTTCCAAATAACCCAGAAACATCGTAGTGAGAAATACAATACAGAAATAGGATAAAAGACTGACCGACTAGCAATTTAACACTTACAAACATAACACTACAGTATATTTTAAAGTGGCAAAAAAAAAAAAAAAAAAAAGATACATCAATAACACACCTTTCCAACAACTCCAAACCAATACTGGTATCTTGACAACGTCATAATGTGCTCGTGGTAGTTCATCGCGACCACATTTCCCCAGTAAAAAGCGTTCAAATAGATGCAATGGGTTACAATGCACACGCACACGTGCTGACTTACGGGCCTCAGGAAGGGCTTCTGGACCTGCTTGGTGAGGATGTGGAACATGTCCACCGTCTCTGTGGCCAGGGCCAGGTAGGAGCGGGACACGCGCTCGTCCTGAGTCAGCTGGGACTGGCGGCCCTGCTGCTGCTCCTGGGGGGGGGGGAGACACAGCTGTGTAAGGCCCTCACAATAGCCTTCACTCTGCTACATCAGTCTGGAGACGCTCAATAGGAAACCGCTCATGCCGGCCACAGAAAAAGCACGATTCTGATGCTAATTGCATGCCCCTCTTTGTGTATCATCGGCACATGCTTGTTTAGGGATTTGCAGCTGATGACTTGAATTACCTTCAAATATTATTTTCCTTTCTCTCTGCTACTAGCTCTAGGCTTTTTGAACACTTAAATTGAGGACATGGCAAAAAAAGGAAATATTTCAATAATCTACAGACAATTCTGGTCACTTCAAGTCAGCAGAAACTCTAAAACCATCCCGAATGGCAGTGTCCACTGAGGTGAGGAAGCCACGCAGCTTTCAGTATGGGCTCCACCTCTGTGTAGACACACACCACCAGACGGCCGCGGCTAGTGTTGTGTGGGGAACATCAGCTCCTGCCTCCCCCCCCGACCCGAGCACTGACCCTGGGCAGCTGATCCCACTGCTCCTTGTTCTTCATCTCCTCCTGCACCTCGTGAATGCGCTTCAGGGACTCCAGGCTCTCGTCCAACAGGAAGGTGGTGTCGTTGATCAGCATGTTGATGTAGCGCACAAACTGCTTCCCGGAGCTACGGTTGCCACGGAGAGGTGGGGGGCAAATCAATGCAGCCCTTGTTGTCATGGTTGCTACGACAGAATGAGTGTGGCCTTCTACGACTTATGGCTTATGATCCATTCAGTCATTGACAGGTGTACTTATTGTAAGTCACTTTGGATGCTAAATGCTGTACATGTAAACTGTGGGAATTTGGTAGGGCTGAACGACAATTTTTAAAATCGCATTAATTCACATCGCAATTTTGGTTGGAGTGCGATTAATTGCTCAGAATCCGGTTTATTACAGAAAAATGTAGACACTGGAGAAAAGCAGACTTTTTGTCACATAGCGTTATTTAAATGAGCGGGTCTACAAATCTCCCGCTGTTATCACTTTTCACTTAATTTGTAAATTATTTCACTTTTTGGAGGGGGCATTCTTTTCATTTAAATTGTTTACAGTAATCTGCGATATTAGCATTAGGCTTTCAGCGGTTCAAAGACTATCTTCCATTCTGTAGTAGAGGTCTGTGTCAGCGAAGCAAACTCACTTGAACTCCTCCAGAAAGGTGCCGTGGTGGCCGGCGTTCTGCCAGAGGCTCTTGAAGATGGTGCTTATGTGATAGCGGATGGTAAACTTGTCGTAGAACTCGCTGGTGGCTCCCGTGTGCTCCACATCTGGCCAGAGGAAACAGTTTGTGTAAGGATGGTCCGAGTGCAACAGCGATTGTAAAAGGAAAAGAAGCCCAGAGGGTAACATGAAGTGTAAAGCATCTACTTCCAATGTGGTCGTTGGGATAGGACAATAAAATACACACATCCTCAATAAATACAGCCCAATTAATGATATTGATATTATTATTGATATTTACTTTATAGCGCTCATCCTTTACCCTAATTCTTAAATCACCGTTTAACGACTGAGGATTCTGCTTTGTTTTGACTGATAAAACACTTTGTAAATTGTGTTTAAAGGTGCTCTATAAATAAAATTATATTATGTCATGAGTACAGTATACAACTTTCCACAAATAACATCTAACCTTAAAAACACTTTTTTGGATTGCGATAACTTAACAGTCAACAGGAGGCAATTCATAGTTTTGTCAAGTAAGTTCTACACGGACAACAAAAAAAATACTCCCTTTCAAACCAACCAAGGACCAAGGAATAGCTCCGAGGCCTCACCTGTGTAGAACTTCATGAGGGCGGGAACCAGCTGTTTGATGGCCAACGGGTGGTTCTCCATCATCTCGGAGAATCGCTGGGTGCGCGGCTGCACGGCTGGGTTGGTGACAAACAGCACCTCCACCAGCTTGGCGATAAGGTAGGGGTTCCTGATGTAGTTCTGGCTGCAGATGAACACCACTAGGAAGGTGACAATGTCCTGGACACATGGCTCATACAACACCTGGGGGGAATACCTGGGAGAAGGCCATGGGACACAAGAACATTCATCACCATCCAGCATTAAAAACATTTAGAACTTATTCTTCAAAATAACAAAAAATATAATACACAGAAGGATATTTAAAACAATTTTGGCAAACCCTTGGGTCAGGAAACTTGCTCAAATCACAAATGAAGTGCAACATTTTGACTTGGAATGTTATTGCACAACAACCAGAGGAAATTAAGCCATGAACTCACTGCACAACAAAAAGCAGAAACTCAGCCACATCTTCGATGTAGAACTCGGGCAGCGCAGCGAAGCTTTTGGGGATCTCCGGGTTCAGTGGCAGGGCAATGCTGTATACAAGACAACAAACAACCAGGTAAGGAAATCACTTCTCAGAATATGAACTCAGAATATTCTATTTTGGTTTCTGTGCAATGTCCCCTTCTAGCCCTCTCCTCATCACGTGGGTGCACCAACGCCACTTACTGAGGGTAGGCAGAGTCCGCCATGCGGAGAATGAGCTGAATGACTGTGCTGTAGAACTGCAGACATCTGCGGAGCAGGTTTTCATCCAGAAGGCCCGCGTCAGCACAGGCTTTGGCCCGCACCAGTTTCTGACAGGACAAAGTCACACCCCATCAGGGTACATCAGCTCTGCCATTGCACCAGTGCCAGAATCAGAGGCTAGGCTTGTATTTCCTTTTTTTTTTTTAAATCGTACACAACCTCATTAAAAAGGATAGGTTCACTTTTCTCAACCCAGATCAAACTGAAAAGAAAAAAGATGGGTTCTTGGGTTTTAAATGCTTAATTAGTGGTCCAATCAAGCGCATTATTATCCCGGTGAAAAGTATCAACGTTTCTTATTACTAAAGCTGCCACACACCATTAAAAATAATGGAAAAGATTTAAATAAGGTCTGTTGAAAAAAAGTGAATCTATCCTTTAACAGGGAAAAGCATTTATTACAAGTTTATTAAAGCGTTTTCTTTTTCGTCCTCATTACAAATCAGCCACGTGCTGTTGTTATGACGAAGACCACACAAAACCAACCTTAAGCTGAGTTTTGCATCTCTTGAGCATCTCTCTGTGCCTACTGGCCAGTGGGGAGTCCTTCCATTGGTTCTCACTGTTCTTCAGCTCCTCCACAGTCCTAGCATGGAGAGACCCACGAATGTGAACCGAATGCCAACCCAAAGCACATTATAAAAACAAACAAACAAAAAAAAAAAACACGGCGTGTGTGAGTTCTGCGCGTGGGTGTACCTGTTGAGCTCACGGATGGCACGCAGCCTGCGGATGTAGCGCCTGCAGCCCGGCAGGATGGAGAGGTGGTGTGCGTGCAGCGTCAGGAAGAAGCACTCTGTGGGAAACTTGTGCTCCGAGAACTTGTTGGGGTCTTCATCTGTCAACGGGAACAGATTATATTACCTGTTAGCATCCTTGAGCAAGATGCCTAACCCCTACCTGCTCCATGTATTAGCACCATGTAATTGTAAGTCGCTTTATATAAATGAACACAAATCAGCAACCGTAGGGCCAATCATCACAAAACTGTCCGGAAAACAGGAAATCTCCACGAGTGCCGGAAATATACACTGCTAGTTTCATTCAACCACTAGGGGGCGCTTTAAATGCATAATAACTGCCCGTGGAATGACAACAGAAAAGGTTTGTCCAATCGTCCAACATATCCAAAACTTGCAGGATATGTTTTATAACAATGTAGAACCACGTGTGAAATTACTTTGAAGTCGCTAAAAAGGTTTGAACCCGCGAATCGTCGCTTGCGGATATATTTGTAATTGAACTCACGCAGCTCTGCCAGCCAGCTCTTGAGCTCCTCCATGGTGGCCTTGAGGCGGGTCTCCTCTGGGCTGACCATGAGGCGGCAGCGCGGGTGGAAAATGTAGAGCGGGTCTACGGTCTCCAGCTTGATCTTCATACTAAGCTGCTGCAGCACCCACAGGAAGTTCAGCATGAAGCCATCCGTCGACACCAGTTTGTCGTCGGTCTAGGAGGAAGGAACAGATGAACCACTTCCGAATGTTCACTTTGGAAATCGAATAATAATAATTGTAATATGAAGTATACAACGTCTCCTACTCGTACCTGCATCTGGGCTTTCTTCACATTACAGTTGACCAGAGCTGCCATGTAATTGAGAGCCAAGTCGCGCGTTTCTCCATTCAGTAAGATGTTGTGGAGGATTTTAAACAGGTCACCCTGGTAAGGCAGACAGGACATAGTTTAATGCCTGGATGTGGAGTACAGAACAGCCGTATAGGACAGAAGGGAGAGAGAGTCGTACCCTTGCTGACTCCAGGTAGTGCTGCAAGGACTGGCTGACCACTCGCGTGTTCTCCAGGGGGATGGCTGGGCCTGAGAAGTACTTGTCTCCCACTTTGGTCTGAAGGCGAAGAAACAAACCAAAAAAAAGGTGCCATTAGAACGCAACCCATCCTCCGATTCTCCCCACTTCGGCCTACTGTGCTCACTGTAGGTACTTTGGACACAGCCTCTGCTAAACCCGATTCCAACTGTTGGGACGCAAACAGGAGGCACGCGTTAAGAACACGCACATATACAGACCTGTCTGTTCTCTGGCATATAAATACACAGATCATTGGTTAGCCAGCTACTCGTGCCCAGAGCTATTCAAATGACAGACCATTGAAGAGAATCATGAAGGCTGGGAACAAAGAGGCTCAGTTGTGTTGCCATGGCATCATACACTGCTCACAAAAATGAAGGGAACACATAATCGTCACAGTATAAACACCAAGTCAATTAAACTTCAGGGATATCAATCTGTCCAGTTAGGAAGCATAAGTGATTGTGAATCAATGCCACCAGTTTTGGTGCAAATAAAAGTGACAACAGCAAGACAACCCCCTGAAAAGGGAATAGTTTTGCAGGTGGTGGCCACAGGTAATTGCTATTTCCTTATCCTTCCTGACTGGTTCTTCTCCTGACCCGATGTGCGATTTCAGTGTGCCCTTCATTTTTTTGAGCGGCGAAGTTCCTGCCAGTCTGTTGAGGACGTCAGCTGTGTGACTCACATCATCCTCTGCAAACACAGACAGGCTGAAGAAGGCTCCCAGGTACGACAGTCTCTGGACCTCCCTGCCACAGCCAAGGCTCAGGGGCTTGGGGCACCACAGGGGCAGCAACGTCATCTATACACAGGACAGTGACACGTTAATACGGTGACCCATCAGACAATCCTCATTAGGAAAAAAGCTGAGACAGCACTGATACTGATGTAATAGGTGTTTGTATCCACGTATCAACAGACGGTGAACGGCCACCCCATTATTTATATCGAGTCGGACAGAATCTGCTGAAACTCCTATACCAAAATGTACTTTGATATAGGACTGCGTTCATTTAAGAATTAACAGTCTTTAGCTAACAAAGCAGGTAATCTAACCTACCACCCAATAACAGGAACTTTGATCTTACCCAGCCCTTTATGCGGAAGGAAACTTGGTATTAATGAAATTCTTTTGGCCATGAGCCAGGAGGAAACAAATGCAGTCAATAAAATAAGTGGAACAAATTACTTGCTGCGGTCAAGGTGCATCTATCTTAAGAATTCGAATGAGGTTATATTAAGTGCCGTTAAGACTGATAAATAAATACATCTCAAGAGCAGATGGACTGTGTGCTATCGTTGTACTGTGCTTTTAACAAACAGATTTTAATATGCATCTGTTGTGCCAGGGTTTTGCACTTTTTTAAATTCAAATTCCAAGTCATGAATTAAATTCATGTTAGTTAATAAATGTGTTAACGTATAGACAAAGCAGTGCCGTTTGTTGGCTATGTGGCATCCATGTCAGAACATATTCTGGACCACCCCTGAAACACCCTCATGCCCACTCACCAAACTGCAGATAGGATGAGTCTTTCCAAACTTGATTTCACAGAGTTCAGATAATGCCTGTAAAGAGAGAATAAACCAAACATTAAAATGGATCCTAACTAGCATGCTTCTCTCAACAATGCTCTAGTATTCAGCGAGGTCCCAGACTGATATGTGAATCAAATCAAGTTTTAAAGAAGTAGGTTGCAAAATCTGGATTGTTTTACGGGGCCTCCACATAGAAAAACAATTCATCTGAATTTGGCAAAGCATTTTATACGTAATCAAGTTTAAGTAAATAAACAACAAATAACTAACCAATGCCAAAGTGTTTGTATCTCAAGTTAGTAAGAGATGGGGTGGTTGGCCATGGCACCAAGCTCCTTACCATGAGGGGGAATTTGAAGTTGTCACTGTCAAAGGAGCATTCTTTCACTGCCAGGGCCAGTCCATGCAGGATGGGAATAAAGATCTAAACCATACAGGTAAACAGAGTGATGAGACAAAATGGCATGTAGAGTGTTATCAGTGTTTTGTTTTATACACAATACCATTGGAGTAAAACAACATTAAAATAATAAGGAATAAACCAAACATCATAAAATAAAAGCCATAGTACAAAGCGCCAACATCTAAAAAGAAGTTCTTAGATGTGCCGTGTTCCCCAGTCAGGCAAATCCGTTTTGTGGGGTGGCACTAAAAGGTTTTATTGAACTAAACAAACGTTAAGAACCATGTACAGCAGACTACGGTCTACCAGTTTTATTATGAGCTATGCATAAATTAGGACCCCTTCACAATGACACAAATGTTTCAGTCGTTTTCACTATAAGTTGTCCGCAGTGTCCCCCCACCTGTCTAAAGACCCCGTCCTCCTGGTGTGTAATGCGCAACAGCTCCAGAATGAAGCCGTACGGAAGGTTCCGGCACAGCATGTAGGGTACCAACAGAGAAGGCTGAAGAGGGTTCCTGCGTGGAAAGAAAGAAAAAAAAAAGAAAAGAAAAAAAAAAAACTTGTGAATGCGGAGGCAGGGTGAATGAGCAGTTGCTATGGAGACTTATACAGGAGGAGAGTTGAAAGGAACATTGTCCCTAATGAAAAGATATGAGAAGTACACATTGTGTTGTCACCATCTTTACAATCTTTCACAATCTTTACATTAATGTAGCGCCAAAACATTGAGTAATGATTACTATAACATGGTTGATATTAAAAAAATAAAAAACAGGTTTGGTTGGGAAATTCGGAACAAATTCAGCAACACTGATGAAACACCATCTGGAATGAGGTTTTCAAAATATCACGACATATACAGATGTCGCATGAACAGCGGGAACCCAGACTGAAGGGCCAGAAAACAGTGACAATGTGGCAGGCATGCTAGCTATCTGACCTGGGCTGTGTGAGCGCGCCTTGCAGTACCAGGGCAGCATGAGAAATACACTGAGAGCGTATGTTGCTGAGGAGTTGGCTCACACTGGGGTGACTGCACATCTGACACACACACAAACACACACACACACAGAGAGAGATGGAGAAAGACATGGGGATGTGTAATCAACATTAAGGTTACCAGTGTCATCCAGTCTGCCTACTCACCCTGCCCCAAGGACATCAAAGCCTCCTCTCATTTCAGCACTGTGACTATGGATTTGATCATGTGGACAGGGGCAGGTGGTATTTCTCTACTCTAGACAGCTAACTAACAATCCTCGACTTAACAAGAGCAAAAACTATTTCAAAAGATCAATTGCAAGGTCATTAGAACATAAACATTACTAATTAAATCTTTGGCAAACTTCTGTCACAACAGGCAAGTATAATGAACACAAACCCAGTATAATATTTCAATTTAAATAATTTTATATTTATGTGGGCCACTGCATCAGCCAACAAACTACCTTGGGAGCCTTCCTCTCCTCCATGCCAACACTGTCAAAACGCTCTATGAGGTAGTTCAGCATCTCTGTCTCTTTGCACGCTTCAATGGTGAAGCGGTCGCTGGCTGAATCACAGGACATCGCCCCTCCCGATGCACCCAGACTAAGGAGAAAAAGGGGGGGGGGGGGTAGAGATGAATTTAAAACCATGACAAACGAAACATACATCTATGGCAAAGAGCTGTGGCCAATATGAGATTAAAGAGCAAATCTCTTCCAGTAGTCCTGAAACAGACTGGGAATTAGTAACGCCATTGCAACTTAAGCAGCAACTCAGCAGCAGAATCTAGAAATAAAAACTGAAAACACAGTTTATTTGTTAGATTTCAATGACCTTTAATGGCGGTTTAAAGCATTAATTTGAAGCAAACAGCGGCATTCTCCTGAAACCCTGTAAGTGACAAATGCAGACAACTTTTATTTGCAGTTAGTGGACAGTTCTGAAAAACACCTCTAGTCTGCAAGATGCATCATACCACATCAAACTGCAGGCTCAAATGGTATTATTAATGTTATTTATCACCTGTGTGTTGGACCACTTCTATTCAGCGGTACAACCCAATTAGCTTTTGGAATAAGACTTTCATCCTACTACAGGGAATGATAAAGACATGATAAATTGCCTTTGTACTTTAGAGTAGAACAATGAGGAGGTCTTTGTTCGGTTGTCCCTGAAACAAGATGGTGACGTTGAACTAAACCTCACCCCGTGGTTCCACAAAGTCTGCATTTATAATAAACCCATTTCTCATTAAAAACCCTGAAGGCCTTCACCCAGAAGTCACACTGGGATTAGTTTTCAACCAATCCTTTTGAAGACACTGAATCCCCCATTGTAAATAAATAAGTTACACTCCCCAGGTCACTATTAATGTGGCTGTAGGAGGAGGGGTAGAGAAGATGTTTGTCTAAAAGCGCTGTAGGGGAGGAGTAGAGGCAAAGGAGTTTCAAATCAGACACAAACTGAGGAGTGTACCTTTAGAAGATGGCTTCCAATTAGGAGCACGTGATGAGCTAATGAAATCTAAAATGGGGAGAGGAAAAAAAAAAACGGAAAAAATTTTGAGCAGGAAATGCTGGCTAGAACTAAACTAGTCAAGTCCTCTGTTTCTCTCTAACTACTAACATATGGACCTAGTCAAGGCCCTAGTCATACAAGTGGGACGGGGGACAAGTACCATTAAGGGGGGCAGGATAGTCCAGTCCAGTCTAGGGCTCCCATCCAGAAGGTCGTGGGTTCGAGCCCCAGCATCCCTAAGCATCCTTGAGCAAGATGCCTATCCCCAACCTAATAGCACCATGTAATTGTAATTAGTTCATTTAGCCAAAGCGTCTGCTAAATTACCTAATTGTATTAAGGGACTTCCCTGAGCTATCCGCTGGCACTGCGTATCTAACTGCACACGGCCGTTAGTTGTAAGCCACCGGAGCACACTGAAGCATGCAGGAGGAACGCAGGTGCGTGCGCTCAAACACACCCCACTCATGGCGTGCAGTGGTGTACCTGGACCCAAACTGAACCCGCAAAAAATCCTCCTCTTCCTCAGACTCCTCCCCACTGCTACCCTGCGACACGTCAGGGAGGGCAGAGAACAGGAAAGAGAGGGGGCTGGCATGACACAGACAGCAGAGGACAGGAGAGAGAAGAGGCATGATGCACGAGGATGAGGAGACAGAAGGGCAATGGAGAAGGATGAAGGCATGGCATGCGTACATGCTAATGGGACAGGGTAGAGGACACTTATGGCATGACTTTAACATAAGCTGACCTCACTGCTGTGGAGGCAGAAAAGGTTCCCAGTAAACATGCAATGACACACCTTTAAATCTACAAACAATAGCACTGCCTGGTCAAACTAGAGCTGGAATTCCTACTAATAATGTGCAAGCAACAATTCTTAGCGAGGTTATGTGATGATAAGCTCCGTTCAAAGCCTCGGATACATTCGGACAGCAATCAAATAAAGTGATAATTTAAAAAATAAATAAATAAAAAAAAAGTGTGTGGGGGGAGGGGTGGGTGGATTACGGCTGAATTTCTCATTATAACAAGAAAATGCAACCGTCCTGGATCGTAACGTTACAGACTTTTTGGGTGAGTTAGAGGTTGTTGTTTTTTTACCATTAGCCCCATGCGGTTCCATTATAATCATTGGAGTCTCGACAGTGGAGATCCCCAGAACTCTAAACTCAATTGCTGGATTATATTTTAGTTGGGAACGAGAGAGAGGTTTGGAAAATGAGGTCCAGAATTAAATTGGCCGGAATGCCATTCCCATTCCCGGAGCATGGGGCATGGGGCATGGTACATGTACATGGTACATGGTACACTATGCAGCCTATCAAAACATACTGACACGTTAAGCTAGCAGCTTCTGTATTCACACCTCAGGGTTAGATAAGGCGGAAGGGGTTAATGATGGAGAGCAAGGGCAACACACACTATCACACTGGCCGATGCGGTACCTAGACGCTGGGATCCGGGCGGCCTCGGCAGCTCGTTGGGCATTCGATCTGGGTGAAGGGGGCACCATTTGCAGGGGTGTGGAGGAGGGGTGGGGGCGGGGCCTGGGTGAGCCGAGGGAGAGCAGTTGGGGGCTGGGTGGTGGCAGAGGGGCCGGGGTATTGGGAGGTACTGGAAGCCCTGCGGGGTTAGGGGAAGCCCCGGGGAGACTGGCTCCTCTGTGGCCAGGGTTGGGGGAGCTGGGAATAGCCCACGGAGAGGTGACAGAGTAGGGCCGGTAACGCTGGGAGATTGGCAGAGGGGCAGACGGGGGGTTGAGGGAGAGGCGCGGGGCAACGGTAGCAAGGGGTGGGCTGGGGGGCACAACAAATTGTGGGGTAGAGGGAGCTGATGAGGTGGAGGGTGTGTCGGGGCTTGGGAGGGACGGAGAGGTCATCCTGGCTGCGTTCAAGCCCATCGGGTGTGGACTACACCCATACAGACTGTGGACAACATGGTGACATGATAGGCAAAAGAAGAAAAAAGGGGAAAACGTGAAGGGGAAAGAAAACACAGCAGTTCCTAAAACATAACCGGAAAAATTAATAAAAAGATGTCGTCAAGACAGGGTCTCCCCTAGTTTGTCCATCGCTACAGTAAATGACTCGCCCGACATCAGCACCAAGCCAACAATGCAATGTGTTGTTACTTGCCTGGACAGAGAGCTAGCCCCAAAGGAGCCTGCACAGGACGCCATGGGGCTGCTGCCCTGGCTGTGGGGCTGCACCAGTGTCAGATGATGATCGGCAGATTTGGCAGCAGCGATTGGCTGAGAGGTGGCGGTCAGGCTGGCAAAAGGGTTGTGGACACGTGACTGGGTGGACATCATAAGGACCTCCATCAGGATCTGGCCAATCAGGTCTTTGAAGTCAGAATAGACTACATAAAAGGGAAATTGAAAATAGTTAGTGCACGCACGTACACACGCAGACAGACCTGCCGTTTTCATATAGATGGAGAATGCACACCTCGTGCTTTACAGAGTGGATCCACCTCTCAATTTACTCAATGTATTCTCTCTATTCAAATAGCATTACTAAATGAATACAATTCTTCCTACAAGCTTCGTCCTGCCTCGATTACTTTATTTTTTATTTATAATGCAGCATCCCTGTTTTACCGTCACAAATTGTGGGTTATTCCTTCAAGAGGCAGATGGTGTGCATGAAGGGCACAAAAGGTCTGCGAGAGTACGGATGTTGAGATTGGGCCAATGACCGTGGCACACATGAGTGTGCTATTTTCTAAAAGGTCATTTAAAGTGTCAGTGTGTAAATTGCAAAGAAGGGCCCCGGTAAATTCATTACTATATGACCAACCATCTTTAGGGTGTTGGTGGAACTCTGCAGCCAGCGAGGGGAGATAGATGACGTCTCTGCCCTGCTCTTTCCAGGACACACGGAGGATTTTACAGATGAGCTGCAGAGCCTGCTCTTCAGAAACATCTGAGTTGGAGGATTCCTAACATGACACAACGGGACAACAGAAAGTTTTAGTTATTAATTGTGACAGTTTAAACCTTTGATGCTGGCTACATTTCTTTTGTCTTAGTACTCTACTCAAAGTGAAATGACAATAAAGTTTAATCTAATCTAATCTAAATAATATTGAAAGAGTCGCCCTCAAGACCAGAACTAATGTTCCCTCATTGTAATCAAACAGTTAAATATCTTGACAGCTGCAAGCTTTGAGCGCAACTTTTTCGAGGGAGCAGAGTGTGAATCTTGAGCTTGTAATCGGGCCAGAAAGGTACAGTTTTAGAGGGTGTATCTGTCACAATAATAAGAGACTAAAAATGTGCCAGACTTAATAGTCTACCATGAATAGCTAAACTATGGAAAGTCCCCTAAAACAATCCAGGAAATACAAAACGTGTCATGAATTTCCTTATTTGGATTCATAGCTCAAAGACTGAAAAAGTGAAAATGAAAGAGGCCACATGAAGACAATGATAACAGAGCTTTGCTGCATACTGTTGTCACATGAGTTTTAGGTTGTATTCACCTTTTCAGCCACATTCCTCTTCTCCCTGCGATCGCTGTCCTCAACCTCCATGTTTTCTATCCCTGAGTCCACATCCACCTGGGACATGCTGGAGCAGACACAGAGAGGTGTAGAGCCCAGTCACAACCCCAATCATACTAGGAATTTGATTTGGTGAAGTTTATGTATCGCTGTAAACAGATTACTGAAACCATACATAAGTACAACTGCGGCGGGTTTCTCAAAAATGCCAAAGCACTGTGTATAATTTTTCTGTAGTTGGAATATTGCAAATCATATTTTTCTCTTCTCAAGCCAGACAAACAGATCAGACAGATCACATAAATAAAAACCCTATGTGCCTAAAACAATTCTACAAGTATCAAGTTCTGCCAGTTCAAGTACACTGACTGCATTATGTAAACAAACGCATTTAGACACATTTTAAAACCAGAATCAAGGCATGTTAGGATGAGAACTAGGTTGATTGTAGTGATAAAGGAATAGAACATTTTATAACTTAGGGCTTGTATAACTTAGGACCAAATGTGTTTTTTGGACCTATGACCTAATTTTCACAAAACCTCTCGAGCGCTTATTACAATTACAATTAGGTAATTTAGCAGACGCTTTTATCCAAAGCGACTTACAATTACATGGTGCTATTACATGGAGCAGATAGGGGTTAGGCATCTTGCTCAAGGATGCTTACAGGTAGGCCACCTCCGAGGATCGAACCCACGACCTTCCGGCTGGGAGTCCAACGCCTAGACCACTAGACTATCCTGCCGCCTGCTTATTGTTACTAGGTTACAAAAAGGGTCTTCTAGCACTTCCGCATTACCTCAGTAGTATGGTCTCTATAACTTTAGAAAAGGTTAGCTAAAACGATGGAAAGAAACCGCGCCCTGGCATTGGCAGCAGCTCTCGACTGGGTTGTCAGTTAGAGCCAGGATGTCCCGACCCCTCCTTGATTTAAATTGGCTGACAAGAGAGAAGTGACATTGACGGAGTAGGAAAAAAAGCTGTACGCTGAGGGAGTCTCTGCCCCGAGGATGTTGAGCACTGTCAACGTTGAACTGTATGGGATTTGTATAAAAAAAAAAGACACTGCCAGCGCAAAAAAACGCATTTGGTGGACACAGGCCCTTATACCAGATGCGGGATAAGGGTAATAGAGCTGCTGTCACCAACATTTCTAACGGCTATTAAAACACTTAAAGTCAGTATTGACAATAGCAGACTGAGAAATAGAGCCTTGGTGGAGGGGAAGAACGTATTGTCATTGTATGGGGCCATAGGATAAGCCCTTTTATAGCTGAAAAGTAGGTCAACAATAAAAGGGAGCTCCTAACTTCTTTTCACAGGAGGCGGTGTCGATGTCCATACTCTGGGAACGGGACAAACTCTGGGACTGCGTCTCAAGGCTGTTGGAGGGAGAACTGGAGAGGGAGCTAACACCTTCACTGCTCTGACTGCCATATGCCACCCCTGCAGAAGTAACACACAAGAAATAATCAGTGAAAACACACATTTCAAGTAAAATGCTATTGAACATGATTTACTGTAAATAAGCAGGAGTCAATGAATAGCCTACTTCTGATACGGTTCTAATAAAAGCTAGGTCAAAAACAATTGTGCTAATAAATAACAACAGCTTGCATGGTATACAGATTCGGCAATAGAAATTATAAGACATAGTGCAGTACCCTTATCTGTGTATAGTACTAGTCAATGATTAGGTTTATCTTGAACCAGCAAAGAATGAGCTTATGAGCGGAAGTAGGTGCAGGCTGAAGAGCCAACGAATTTGCTATTCATATGAAAACAACTTAGCTCAGCCAGCTACATTAGGTTGCCGAATTCTGAGTAATCCTAACAGCAGCACCTATTCAAAACTGATTACAAAGCTGATTAAAGCCCAGCTCTCATTGTTGATCAAAGGGCATAAATTAATGACATCCTCTCTTTCTGCAAAACAGCAGCGCATCTAGAATGACTACAAAACAGTTCCTCACAATCCGGTGAGTTCTAACAATATTGTGCACTTTATGCTGTTGCAGGCTATTGAACCAAAGAGGCCTCACATGAAAGCAGGTAAAAAATAAAAGATGGTCATCGTATTCATCACTAGGGACACAGGCTAACACAATAAGCTGCTGTTTTTGTTGCTAAGTAAAAACTTGATTGAAACATATGCATTGCTATTCAGAAAGCGAAGAATTGAAAGTATCTACATCTTACCAGAGGCACCCATGGGTGAAGTGGCAGGTGTACCACTGTGCACATTGAGCCCCAATGATTGAGAGGCAGCTGGTGGTGGGGGTGTGGCCCCCGAGGGTCCAGGGAGGGGTCCAGGTGGGGTCTCTCTCTGTGGGGATGTCAGTGGGGTGCTAAGGGGGGTACTAGGCTGGGATGTCTGTCCTCCTGCCAGTCGGGCTAACCGCCTTCTGCGAATCTTGAATATTCATGCACAAAAATAAACTGTTAAGAGACACATTCAATGATAACAGTACTGTATTATTATGTTAAACTGTAGTGATCAGTGTTTTAACACAATGTCATACCGTCTTCATAATATATGCCATGAAATCATCAGCAAAATGATGACGCTGCTTTGGACCAGAGGCTGGTCAAGCTGGACTACACTAAATAACGTTTTATCTTCCCAAGTCTATGAAATGAACGCTACTCAATCAAAAGGCTTCAGTATCAGTACTTTTGTTTCATTTATTTATTTATTTTTAAATTGTTGATATATTATATGACCATAACTACATTTCTTCTAAAACTGCATTACAGACAAAGGGAATATTGTCACCACTAGCAGCTATTCTCAAATCAGTTAGTATTTAAATGTGTAGACTAAGTGTCGTAGTAACTTATCGTCAAACTAATTTAAGCGTCAAACGAAGTATCTGCAGCTGAGGAGACACATGATGAAAGTTGTTCTGGTCGCTACATTGCTTACAAACAGTTGAGTCCACAATGGTGGTCCGCTGTGTGTTTATGCTGAGTCGCCTCTCAAGCTAATTTCAAGCTAGCACAATATACGCGCATGCAGGTTAACTGTTCAGCCTGGTGCTTTGTATCTTGTATCAAATGGCAGAAGCAAAATCGTGTACACACGTCTTTATTTCCACTAAGCCACCCGGTTTCTGTGGCTTATATTTTTGTAATTGGCCATCATGTTCCAGGTACATGCTCAAATACCCAAGGTTGACATCAAACATCACCCTACAAATACTTTGTCACTGGGGAAGAAAAGGAACACGGTCACGTTGACAAAACTCCATGGAATAAATCCATTTTTGGCAACTAACTCGTTGAAACAATTATTTTGTAAAATTGTGGCATTCGTCGTAGGCAAATTTTCATTTGAGACTAAGCTAGCCACTTAATGTTAGCTTGACTGCCTAGCCAAGAGCAAGAAAGGCTAGCGAGCCTGGATAAACCGAAAGAATAAACAAACAAATTAACTCATTATAAATAAGAAGTACATGTACTGCTCGGTAGTGTTACAAAAAAAAGACTTCGCTTTAGTGTCAACCTACCTCATCCGCACTCAGCTCCTCCATCGTAGCTCTTTTATTTTAACAACTGTTTTAATGTGAGCCAGCCAGAGCCAGCTAGCTAGCCTACTATTAGACCCAAATATGCATAGTCTAACTAAACAAAGAGATGTCAGTCTTGATTGTCTCTAAGGTAGAAATCGTAAACCCGAAGCAAAGAGAGTAGGCAGAGACGATTTCTCTAAAATACCTGCGGTTAAATAGTATCCTACTAAGAATGAAACAATTAGAAAAGTAGCCAGGTATTATACGTCAAAATACAAGAGCGGCCATTTTGGTTTCGTGTGTCACGTGACCAAAAACTATGGAGCACATAATTTGTGGCTCTTTTTCCTCACAGAAATACTTATTTACATAGTACAATAAAAGAAAAATATAACCATATGTTTCAACATAGAATAACCATATATTTTGTTATATTTTCAAAAATATTTATTTGCACAACACATCACAGTGATTATAACAGTGTTGTAATCTCACATTCTTTAGTCTGATTTATTTAGTCTGTTACACAAAAATATTACCATGGAGGTTAAATCACATTATCTCCTTGCACATTTTTATAAACAGCTTGACTAGAGCATAAAATGTATAAACCAATGTGACTAAAGGTCGCCTGGAAAAGCACAGTTGACAAACTAAAATTAAAAATAACATTAATAGAATATTAGCTCCTGAGCGATGCTTCTTTTCAGAAATATCTCTGAATAAATATCAACAAAGATGTATAAAAATGTTCGAAGTTTAATTTACAATATGATTCAGGCAAATGCTGCATAAGTAAGCCAATATCGCCACCTTGTGGTCAATATCCATTCACCATAAAAATATTTTTTTTACCCTGTCCATTTATTTATACAGTCTATGCTGTCCATTCATTCTATACAAAAACGACGTTGTCTGCTATACAGAGAGAGAATACAATAATATACCAAGCCACTAGGCGACTTGGTAGACAGTACCTGATGACTGCTTAATTAAGATGGTTATGCCAGAGAAATGTATAAGGGGCCAATTATATGAATGTACAATTACAAGAATTATGTCATTTAGCAGACGCTTTTATCCAACGCGACTTACAATTACATGCTGCAGGTAGGGGTTAGGCATCTTGCTCAAGGATGCTTACAGGTAGACCAACTCTGGGGCTCGAACCCACGACCTGTGAGTCCGACACCTAGACCACTAGGCCATCCTGCCCGCCCCAATGAAGACAACAAAGAAGGACAAAGTGGCACAGTTATGGTGAAGCTCTGAACAATGCGCGTTATTTTTTTCCCCCACCAGCGTCCCGCCCTACTTCCGGAGTCATAACCAGTTACCTATGGTCATAACCCAAGCCCTCATATTAACCCTTGACTTATCCACCTATCAGGATAGTGAAAACGGCGGGACTTGTCGAAAATGAGGTAGAAAAAAAATAACGCGGTTCCTGTGACGATGGGGGTGGGGTGTTATAAATGCTGTATTTGTTAGGGATAGGGATTCTACTCTGTAGTGTTATTATCCTGACGCACACTGGATTTACTCTCGTGCTATAGACTTACAAATAAATGTCTCACCGTCGTCAAAGCTCCTTTGAGAACATACGGAGGTTCAAATTCGAGCCCCACCCACACAGGTGTTTTGAGTTAATGTGACCTCTATTCATGACTGTGTGGGCGTGTACAGACCCCGCTTGATTGACATCTCCGATCTCCCTGAGTTTTGTTGCACCTCTTTAGGGGCAAGAAATGTGACTTCTTCATGTTTGGTTCTCTTTAGATTATGTAGTAGCCTAGTTCCTCAGCACATTTGCAGCATAACCACAAACAAACCCTTCAGTCATTCATATTCTTTTTGAACACCTGCTTGCAGACTTGTCCCTCACAATACAGCTCCTAAAAGAAATAGATCACAAACATTTGAATTGTGTAAATGTGATTTAGCAGAAAAGGAATGAGTAATTATGCAAATATTACACAAGGCATACAATTGTTTGCTGTTGCTATTGCTGTATGAACATTTTCTTATATATATATATGGTATTGTTATCCAGTTAATTCTAAAATGATATTTTTTGATTTACATTATAAAATGTAACTATTCTTACCAGATGCAGTTTGTCCCCCTCAATCCAGTGAGCCCATCCACGATTCTTCTTCTGCCCAATTTGTGCACACGCAAGTTTATTCCCCTCCCATTTAACCAAGGACTGCAGAAACAAAAGAATAAAAGATAGAAAGAAAGAGAGCGAGAGAGAGAGAGAGATAAAATGTGAAACATTGTCCATCAGGTAGCATACATAAAAATGATCAATCGTGACTTTTTACTTAAAGCACACACAATATAAACCTCTCCTTGGATGTCTCTTACCTTGACATGTCTGTCGTCTAGTCCATGGGTAAACTCCTCAAACTCCTCATCCACTCTAAAGGACAGAGTGTACGTTCGAAAGGAGCTAAGGCTTTTGATGATGAACAGGTCGTCCTGCTGTTCAATCACCTTCCTTTGCTTTAATTTCAGAGCAATCTTACGTAAACAAACACTAATACCTAAAAAAAGGATAACAGTGTTTTTCCAAAGCTCTCTGTAAAACTTTTAATTACACAATACCACAAACAGCACCACTGAAACTGCATATATAAAAAATTAATTCTCTTTTTGTATTGTATATATATATATATATAAATGTCTAAAATTATTCTACAAGACATATTATATTATTATACAAACATACTTTTTTTTCACTTACCCAATGCAACCATGTAGCCTTCCAAGTTAACATTGCTGACCATGTCCCAAGTACCACAAAAGCTAGCTGGCATCTTTCAGATGAGAAACCACAACTGCTTGGTGTGTACAAAAAGAAAGAGTATCCAAAGCTATTGAGCTGACGAAGGGTTGTGAGGAGAAAGCAGGAGCAAGCTTGCTTTTTAACGGATTTGTATTGGAAGGGGGTGTGCCCTCTCCTTGGCTGGGCTACAGTCGCATTCATACCCTGTGTTTGTTGGTGTAGAAAAGAAACCTGACGTGTCGGACAGGTAGAAACCACTCAACAATAAACTATTTCAAATTTCCCTGCAGGCCTTGAACTCAAATATCCAATGAAACACAAAAATACATTCAATTCCTCCTGCATACTGTTACCTTTATTTATATTTTATTTACTGTCAGACATTGGATGAATATGGTTATCAACATCTTATTTGTAAGGGTTTATTCCAAAAAAAATAAAATAAAAACATTAGATCCAAAATATACACTGACAAATACTTAATAGCCTTCAGTTGGATTAATGTCAGCAGAAGTATCCTCAGTCAAATTTCTAAATAAATAAGTTACATTTGTATTAATTTGTCATTTAATGCATACATTTAGACACCTCTCTTTGCAATGAGCAAAACAACATTTTTTGTCAATATTACTCCACACACTACACTAGTTTAAAGGAAATAAAGGACACCCTTGGAAAAAAACACATCTCATGGAAATAATAAGCGATGACGATCTTGTGTGATTCTCGTGACACTACACAATAGGCAGAGGCTGTAGAAATGTTGAATCATATTCTTTGAAAGTTATGTAGAAAACCTTGCCAGGGTTGTTTTATGGCCAAGATAGTAGAAGGGGAAAGTTCTCTGACATACAGGTGCTTGTGTGTATGTCATATTAGGGTTGTGGTTAAACAACAATCAGTGTATAAAGGTTGCTTTTGATGCTCATGTAATGCAATCAGCCTTTTTAATTTATAAGGTGGCTATTGAAGTGTTTATCCTAACACTATAACAGGCTTTGATTATTGGAACTGACCACTTCTAATTGCAATCAATGTGATTAAAGACAAAAGACCAAAAACCTCCCATCAACTCCCAACTAGTATTACAATCAAAAAAAGGACATGCATCTTCTAAAGGTATAAAAGGTTATTTTATTTAGCTTCAAGTCAGTATTACACATGCATAGACAATACATACAACCCTATGTAAACACATATGTGTGCTGTTTTCCATTACCTATAGGGAATGAAAAGATTATGGTATGATAACCGTGACGAAAAGGATATAAACCTTTCAGTGGTAAAGTACGCCAGTCACATTTGATCACCGCTGGTGCCTGGCAACAACTTTCTACTCTCCACGACTTTTGTAATTCTTGTAGTTTTTATATCAACGTCATTTATGATATTGTTGTGTTATGATGTGTTCACACTGGTAACTATACAGCTGGTTCATTTTCTCTCACACACACACAAACACACACACACACACACACACACACACACTAATCTTCTCAAGAACAGGCACCAGTGACAGCATAGACGGTTATAAAAAAAAAAATCAGCACAGCTACAGAACTCGAATGATGAACAGCGTAGCAATTCTAAGGCATTCATTGAACCAACTGTCAGTGAAGGGGGTTTCCTCAGCTCGGAGAGCCACTGCTATACCTCTGGAGAGGTGCCAGGATAACATCTGTATTTTTCTGCTCACTCTCAGCACTGTACAGTTTGTTTTCCTGGATGTAGCGCACCACGCCGTCCGGCAGCAGGTACCGGACACTCTTGCCTCGGCGCAGGGACCGGCGCACGTGAGTGGCTGAAATCTCATTCGTCACCCACTCGCGAACCACATGGATGTTCTTGCGATACCTCCACAACACATCCGATTGGTTAATGAACTCGTACGGGTCGGCTCTATTGCGAGTGATGCAGACCAAACCGTAGCGGCCCACAATCTCGGCGATATCCTCCTGCTTCCATAGGTTGGGTACGCCAAAGGACTCCAGCACATCAGCCCCGCACAGAAGCATCAGCTGAGGGTTGTCTAGGAAGGCATGGAGACACAGGTGACTCCTATGATGGAAGTTATTGGGGTGTGCCAGCAGAAAAAGATATATACGCAATACTGTATATACTGTATATACTGTAGTTTACTGCATATACTGTACATCTGTATTGTTCAAATCTACTATCGGAGGAAACAATATCAACCGACAGTGGTGTAAATGACAATTGTGAATGTATTTTGAACTGTGAATGTGACAAAACCACACAAAGGTCTACACAATAATCTACTCGCAGACCTGTGTGCAGAGAGCTGTATGTGTCTATGTGCCTTATGTTCCTTTATGTGCCTTGTCTGCCTTCAAATGGTGTGACTGGGTGTGACCCCAAGTGCAATCTAGTCTGTCATCACCTAGCCAATTGTTTGAATGCACTAACCTGATGTACATGTAATGCATGAATAGCAGGAAAAGAAAATTAGATCAAGACATGCTTTCACGTGTCTAGACTGGTCTTGAAAAGGGAGGCGTAAAAAAAACGGCAGTGTGTAAGAGGAGGATTTCATAAGCATGCATCACGTTCAGGGCAGGATAAGTCCATGTGAAGTGTACGCCTGCAATTAGGGTTTGCCTCCAGTCACCGTGAAATCAGTTACTACACGCGAGCACATTTTGTGCCTGGTTGCAGCCACCCATTATGCCTTCAAGAGCGATTATCGTTTTTTGGACTATCGTTACACAGTAACACAAAAGCTGAAGGGCTTCACCTGTCCATGTACGCTGAGATGAACCTGCACATGAATTATCCTCGATGCGCCTCTTTTTTGCATAGTTGACAGTGTCCACTTCATCGTGGTTCTGCTCCAGTGCTACCAGTTCCCCATAGTGATGCCTGAATGAGCACAGACAGCAATCGGGGGAAAAAAAGAAAGGCTACATACACGTTTCATATAGCATTTGTTTATTCATTTAGATAATGAACTTTGGTAAAACCCTTGACTCTACTTTTTCCTTACTTCGAGTTCACAGGCTTTTAAAATCCATCGGCTTTCATTGTAACCCAACCCATGCCTACGACACTGGTCTCATTAATTGACAAAGATACATTTGAAAGCGGAATCTTTTATAAACACATTACTACAAAAATGCTTTGATCAGCTTTGTAGAAATCTGTTTATTCAAAGAAAATTAAAACCATTGGCGGTTGAAAAAAAACCAACCAACGAATCGGTCATTTGGTTTTTACTTGATTTGAGGCTGACAGGGAACGTGAAGTTGACGTTGTGCTGTATCGAGCACGTTTGGGATGACCCACGACGCACCACGGTAACAAGGTCACAGCACTTGCCAAAGAGGTTACTTAAAAAATCCATTTAAAAAATACATCATCATGGAGACAGAAAGAAAGAAGGTAATGGCATAACATGGACGCATTGTAATATAATAAGGCAAAAAAAAAAAATTATAATAAAAAAAAAAAAACAAGTCCAGAGCGGCAACTCTCGCAACCTGGTGTTGCCAGCTCCCACAATGCAACACAGCTTCACATTACCTAGTATATGTGTATGTGTGTGCGAGTGATAAGGACTTCCTTTATTCAAATCAGCTTTAGGCACTTGAGGTCACAAAACACAAAAAAAAATGTTAGCGTCAAACAAACTCACCGAACCACCGTTGCTGTCTCCACCCAATCAGGCTGTAAGCTCTCCCAGGAATCTACTCGGATCCAGTCAGAGGAGTCCGTGGCCAGTCTGGCCATCGCCACACGGTGGCAGGCATCAATCAGTCCTTTCTTTTTATAACCATCGCTGACTGGTGAAATTAGGCCTTTTACCACTTCGAACCGCCCTGAAATGTGAATATGGCAGGGTAAGCTCTAGAAATCTTTGCAATCAATTTGTAATAGCTTACCTTACATCAAGTTTAAGATGTCTAATCGATGTCTAAAAAACAAGTTGAATTCCAGGTCTCAGATTACTTTACCTGTGTCTTCCAGGTAATCGCGAGCAAGTTCAAACATGCGCAGATGCATGTTGGTGATGGGGTTGAATGACCCACAGGAAAGCAGGACCACCTTGGTTTTCTCCTGACCCTCCATCTCTGTCTTCATACTGGAACTGACAGAATAATACTACTAATATAATACTACATAATAATACGTTTATCTAATATCAGCGGTAAGAATTTGGGAGTTTTATGGAAAATTTGTTTGATATTTTAGCATGCTTTTATTTCGCCATCATCAACACTGAAGTCTCAATTTCGTGTCTTTTACACAGAGACTTAAGTCTCCGCAAGAAACTTAAAACCCACCTCTTCAAAATCCACCTCGGTACCTCGGCCACCGATCTTTCTACCTCATAGCACCAATCCCACT
>JAOEHI010000022.1:1819598-1853108 GCA_025447815.1 Percopsis transmontana
CCCCCCCCCCCCCCCCCCCCCCCCCCCCCCCCCCCCCCCCCCCCCCCCCCGCCCCCCCCCCCCCCCCCCCCCCCGCGAGGCTCATAAAAGGAATGTGCTTTGACTTAAAAACAGTTTCTTCAAATTAATCCAGCTATGTCTCCCAATGTTATTTAAAAGTTTAATGTTATCATGATATTTCAATTCAAATTTGCATTTCCTCACTGCAAGGCATTGATCCTGCAGAATACGAGATGAGAGAATTGTCCTGGGGACTAGCTGAGTGTGCCTGCCTCCCTGCCTGCTGAAGCACGATGTGCATACATCTGTCTCACTGCAGCCGGTGACAAACCTGGCACTCCACACGCCAAGGTCACACGTTCCCCAACAGGGCTGTCCCTGTAGCTTTGTTAAGCGATATAGAGGAGCTACTGCCTCAGGACCAAGGTCACGTATGAAAGAGGAGACAATGCAGACAAAACGCTGCAGCCGGATCAGTGATTTATTTATAGGGCTGTGCTAAAAAACTCGATATAGCAATATATCGGGATATTAATTTTCGCGATATACTACATAGATTTCCAGCTCAAAAATCGATTCTTTTTTTCTTTCTTTTTTTTTTTTGGTGAAGATTCTCGTTTTAAAAACGGTGTGTGAACTACCACTACTAGATGTCGCAGTATGGCTAGTTGCCTAGAATTGACGGCCTCCATTTCTGGTAGAGTGAAATTTGGATGCAACATGACAGACGCAGCTGACAAAATTACAGCAGCTCTTTCCTTAAAAATATAAAGCCGATGTGTTGTATTTCAGCTCTGTTTTTATTTTTACTATGTGGAATATCGCAATATATATTGTATCGCAATGTATCGTGATATAATCGTATCGTAACCCTTGTATTGTGATATGTATCGTATCGTGAGGTCCTTGCCAATACCCAGCCCTATTTATTTAGTCGTCTACTTCTGCTCTGGTTTTGTGTCAGCTAGCAGAGAACATCAACTTCCCCCTGACGGGGTCGAGGGTAAAAGACGGTTTATGGAAATAAATAAATGCAAGAAACAAGGGAGGAGAAGAAAGCAGAAAATGCGAGCGATAATGAATTAACATCTCATCCATGCCGCATCATGCTAGAGCCAGCTACAATGATAGAATTTTGCGGCAGCTAGAATGGGTGGGAGTCATTCTAGTGAGAAATGGTATGAAGATGCAGTTAGCATGGTGACACATCATGGACACATGAGCATATCTGAGGAGTAGTGGAAAGACATGAGCAACCTGGAGCGGGCTCAGAGACTGTCTCAGTGTCATTGTCATGTCCTGAGTTGTCTGTAGAGGACAGGGACAAGAGAGCAAGGAGAGACAGGGAGGAGGGTTGAGGACCTGAAGGATAGATTTAGATTCCCATACAGGAGGTCAAATGCATCAACCAAGAGCCAAACTAGGAGAGCATTGGCTAACAAACTATAACATGCACAGTGCCTTTTTACATGAATACTACTCAAACTGAACAACATGTTTTCCAGTAGTGATGGATTACAGCTTCCTATCCACGCATTCAACAGTGACCTAATCTGCTATATAAACTGTAGCATTTCCACTATAATGTCTAAGAATATATCAGTTTTCTTAGATAAAAGTGTACTCCTTACTTTAACCTTTTCCAAGTAAAGGGATTTATGAGTCATGCAGTCGTGGCATCACAATATCTCTACCTTGCCAGCAGGCACCGATGGTGAGCTGGGTCTCCATCTTGGAGGCATGCAGAGGGTAGTCCTCTGTTACCAGGAAGGGCTCAAACGTGGTCCCGTCCACAAACAGGGACACTGTGGGGAACTCCACATTGAGCACATAGTGGTGCCACTCCTTGTCGCACACCTGCACAGAACACCAAACGAGCAGTAATTAAAAAGCGTTACACACTAGCATAAGCCGTGAGGGTCAAAGGTGAACATAGAAATAGAACTCATAAAAAAACAATATCATAAACCCAAGTAAAGTTAGAATAGTCGCAGTTTTATGGCCAGTAGCTCTCTAACTTTATGACCCACGAGCCTCCAAAGGAAGTGGTTCATAGTACAATTTGATCATTTAGCAGACGCTTTTATCCAAAGCGACTTACAATTCCATGGTGCTATTACATGGAGCAGGTAGGGGTTAGGCATCTTGCTCAAGGATGCTTACAGGTAGGCCACATCTGGGAATCGAGCCCACGACCTTGCGGCTGGGAGTCCAACGCCTAGACCACTAGACTATCCTGCCCCCCTCATAGCTATGAACAATGCAAAACAATAAACAGGAATATTGAACACAACATAACAGAAAATATCAAACCGATTGAAACTCAACTTGAAATCTCCCCCCCCCCCCCCCGCCCGCCCACCGCCGAAAGGCCTCTTTGAGAACCACCGCTTGACTTTATCCAAATGTATCTCATTGGTACGCCACCCAGAAGGGCAGCTAGGATGGACTGACCTGGTCGAGCTTCCAGTGGAACTCGGCTGGTTTGTAGTTCTCGACCTCCGCCGGGTCCTGGCGGAGCAGCAGAATCAGCCGGCAGTTGTGAACGTAGAGGGAGAAGTGATGTCTGTTCATCACTGCAGACAGAACAGAGGAGGCCGGGGTTTAATAAAAGCATCACACATGTGAGGTGTTGGCAGTTGGCAGTTGTAGTATGGATGGTCCAAGGTATCAACAACAAAAGATACTAATTGAGATTTGTTTATTTTGATTATTTTTTTGCTGGCAGTTTCATTATAGAATAAAACAGTAAAGATGTGTGTAGAGTATTAGTTGTTACACACTTCACATCTATTTTCCTTATTTCCATTTCACTTTATTTAACCAGGCATATTACTTGAGAACAATATTCCTGTTTAACGTCATGCCTCTTGGGTAGGGAGGCAGGGAGATTAAGACTAAAGCATTAAGCGCGAAAATTAGGATAGACATGATAAACACCACTGGCACCGTAAACAAATAGAAAAACCAACAGGCGTCACCAACAGAAATTAAGCAGAGACTTTTCAAAAATGTGCCATTTGGTCACACGGTCACCCAGGGCATGTTGTGCATTTAGGATTCCTTCAATGTTTCTGGGGACACCAAAGGTTGAAAGAAATTATAGGAACAGGGTTTGAGACCTACAATCGTCGCACAATGCATTTTAACCTCTCCCGTTGTGAGCAGGACGTAGCTTAACTATGCATATTACCCGAGCAGAATTTGCATTTTTGCCTAACCCTCCAGTTGCAATAGAATCCGTCTATGTGGCGGACAGACTCCCCATGTTTGTGCAAGTGGTGTGGTGACGCGCCTTTGCATCCCTCGCACAGGCAATACACACTATTGCTGTTATATTAGCACATTACTGTTATTCTGGTAACCCAACCCCCATTCAGCACGGAGGAGGAAGCCTGGAAATACACAACACTATAGGGGCACTGCACTCCTCTCGGGCGCAAAGCTAAGCCACACAGAGCCACGTGAGCCCCGTGGCCGCAGTGCGACCTGAGCACTGCCCACACCACAGGGGGGAAAAGGTGCCCCCAAGACATTATGTGCAGCCAAACGATCGCACACGAAATAGAACGTACTGTACAGGCCATCATCCCATCCCCTAAATGGCATTATACACACACACGCTGCTATGGATTCTGCGTGGTTCTATTCAGAAGAACACGAACAGAGGTTATTGCGTATGCATGGAAACTTCCAGGCCAGGGCACAGACACTCTGATGTAATCGCTCTTATATAAGCAGCTGATGAACCCTCTCCGCCTCCAGTCATCACATGGAGGAGATTGGGGCTTTTTACAGTCAATGAGATCAGGACACACACACACACGCGCGCGCACACCAGAATGTGCACTAGTAATGCCAATAAAAAAGGTCTATAATGAAAAGCAAAAGAGATGATGAATTTAAAGACAGACATGGCTTTGCTAGCTGACAGTATTCACTTATGGTAGCCCGGAGGTCTTGTCTCATAAGGGGTCATTTTCAGATGCCATATGTGCCGCAGTAATGAGCTAAAACGTCCCTAGTGTGAGAATGACATGCTATCTTTATCATCTTCTGCTGACACTGAAGCAAATCTCATTTGCCATTAAGTTTTTGTGGCAGTTTGTTGTGTTTCAGCGTTTATTGCGCTATAAAAGCCCATGGTGAAAGGTCAACCGCCATTTACTGCGTTACCTGTCTTGTCAGAGTTGCAGAGGATGGTCTCCTTCTCGTGGGCGCCAGGGCCATGCCTCATCCACACGGAGATGGTGAAGGGCTCCTTCAGGCTGGTGCTCACCACGCCCTCGGGTACCTTGATGGACTGGGTGCCGTTAAACTCAAACACCTGGTCACTGTCGTGTCCATTGTCTGTGGGGAGGCCCACCGTCCAGTTGGCAGAGCTGCTGGGTGCTGGCAGCAGCTCCACCGTGCCAGTGCTGGCACCTGAAATAGACCCAGATGCACGGAGGCAGATTTAGATAGCAAGACTTAAAGCCAATAGGGAGAGCGATGGATCACTCAGCTCAGCCAACGGGTCATTTATCACCAGGTTTCCTGGAGGCACCAGTAACAATAAGTCCTCAGTCCTTCATTGGATGGCCTAAACTCACTGGTCACAGGGAACTTAGTGGCCGGCGGCTTCTTACCACACAGCTTGTGCAGGGACTTCTCAGAGTAGGTGTCCCGATCGCAGCCCTTCCCAATGTGGTTGGTCTCCAGCTCGATGCTGGCCTGGATGGAGGTGATCGGCTCATCGCAGGTCTCCAAGTGCATGCTGGGGAAGAGGGCCAGGCTGCCTGTGCCAGGCTCATACTCGATCCTCTTATTGAAACCTGAGCGAGGGGAGACAGAGGGGATAGAAAAGAAGAGTAAAGAAAGGGAGAGGAGAAAGGGGGGAGTGAGCTCACAAGCTAGATAAAGGACAGGGGCAGTCAATACTCCTTGTTTATTTATTAAGATGCACTTTGACTCTTTCAGCGACAATACAAAGGCTAATGGCTTAGGGAACTTAAATATCGCTGCGTTGTATTGTGTAGGCCCCCTTGCTATTGTATGCTATGGAGACACACCCAAACTTTAACGAGTCCTGGTGGGTGGGGGAGGGAGCAGAGGGAAGTTTGGATACCTGTCCAGCCAGGCTTGCAGGTAGGCTTCACGCCGATTTTGACCAAGACGTCCTCGAAGGCCCGGTTCTTTCCGCAGTCATAGGCGGTCACAGTAAGCTTGTACATGTGCTCTTTGCCGTAGCTCAGCTTCTCTGTGTTCTTGATGAAGCCTGGCACAGCAGAAGCGGATTCATTACATTGGGACTTAAAATTAAACTTTAAATTAAAGGCAGATTTAACGTAATCCCCACAAAAGATTTACAAAATCGTATATTTTTACAAAAGTTGCACTGAGAACGACAACCCCCCACCCCCCAACACCAAATTCATCTAAAAAGGCAATATGTCCGATATAGTATAGACTAAAGATTACATTATATATTGTTGTTACCGTGGTAGCACATTAGAGTACACATTCACGCTTCCTCTGAATGTTGTCCTCGCACAAGCCCCATCTGTATTTGCTTTTCATTAAAAACCTGCTGGATGAACTGATTCACGATTCCACTTCATGCAGTCTTTAATCTCCGTTGCACGGGAAGGTAAATAAGCTAGGAGTCTATAGCACATTTCAAGGGGACCGACTGTGTCCCCTGAAGCTGCTGCGAATTCTAAGACGGAGCTTTCCTGACAGGCACCGGGACCAGGCTGCTAAATGTGGAGGCCCTTACCATCCTTGTCGATAGTGAAGGGCACATCGGGGGTGACGATCTCATAGCTGCAGATCTGGCTGAACTGGAAGGAGCAGTCAGCATCCACTGCCTCCACCTTCAAGATGCTATCGTACTTCTTGCCCTCAATGACCGTGGCTTTGTAGGACTTCTCCTTGAACACTGGGGAGTACTCATTGATGTCGTTCACCTGAATATGCACGGTGGCCCTAGTGGGATGATATTCATTTGTAAAATGACACAATGATCACCACAAATGGCAAAACCCAAATTCATAAATAAAATTTATGAATCATTTGCGTTAACGTGTTTATGTTCACCCATGATAATGTTACATTTTAATATAAATATATGATTTGAATCAGACAGATCTGAGAGTGCAGGCTTTTCTTTACTCTATTAATTATGTTTTTAAGTATACAGTTTGAGTAAGGAAAAGTCGTATTGTTTGATTTCTCTGAAATCAGTAAAATCGCGGTAACTGATGTGGGCCAAGCACAGAACCTGGTGGAACCCCTGAGGGTCACTCACTTGTGGGACTTCTTCATGTTGGCTCCATCAGGGCCCTCTCCGCAGTCATAGGCCTGGATGGTGAAGGTGTGCTCTTTCTGAAGCTCACAGTCCAGCTTGTCCTTGGCCCGGATCACCCCTTCCCCAGTGGACTTGTCCAGGACCACTGCCTCAAAGGGGACATTCTGCCCATGGATCCTGAAGCCGCAAATCTCACCTGAACATGTCAACAAAGTCAACAAGAGAGTTTTGCTCAGAATAACAAAATGTCACACGGAAGAAGACAAATCCACTCTTTAAAGCCAAACATTATGTTAATAACAAAACCACAAGTTCACGCATACAAAATAAGATCAGCCAAAGGTTTTGGCAGCCAAGGGGTTTGCACATTGGGGTGGGAAGTGTCTGTGGAGGAAGCAAAAAGCACTGTTGTATGAGTGAGTAGTAGAGAGGCAGTTGGGAGAGGGTGTGGAAGATTTAGTGTCGCAGGACTTAGTGTCTTTTCCAAGCCACTTGAAAACATCGCATCCAGTCATGCAGGTAAAAACTGAAAAGAGATGTGGACAGGCATTTCACAGGAGAACTTGAAATATCTCAAACCAAGCTTATAAAACCAAAAACCAAAAAAGCATTAGTATCAGAGATCAAATAACTGAGCAACAAATGATAGTTACATCCTAGCCAAGAGGAAATATAAGTAAATAATGAAACGGAAATAAAAATAAAATTAGGGTATTCTTTAAAAAGCATTATATTAACGTCATCTGGCACCAGTTCAGTCGGTCATCAAAACCTAATTCTGAGACCAAAAAATAAATAAATCATCCAAACTTCCAGTGTGACAACATATCTAGATTTTTATTTTTCAATTGAAAGAAGTCTTCCTGTGCAATTTTTCCACTCGCGCCATAAAAAAATTATAGAAAATGAAACCAAACAAGACCAAATTTGTACAGTACAATAGCAAACCAAAAGTACTGGATGAGAACTGGGGTTAGAAATATCACCTTGCTTGACATCCACATCAAAAGGACTGCAGCCATGCTATGGTAGAGATTAGTGGGTGGAGTATTAACTCAAGATTTCCACTAAGGCAAAGATGCAACAAACAACATTTCCAGAAAGAGAGTTTGCATTAGGTAACAATCTCAGCAGCTTTCCTTTTGAAGACTCGAGAAATGTCTAAAGTTCACAGGAGTCATTGTCTTTCATAGATGCGTACAGTATCACACACATAGGCAATAGTGAAATTTTTTGACGCCTTTATAATATAAAAGGTCATAAACTACTACTCCAATTAGGCCTATGTATGTATAGCCTATATAAATTTAAGGGTTGTGACAAATTTATTGAGCTTTTAATGATTGTGGTTGTTTTATTGTCCAAAAATGGCAGCAAATATATCTGAAAACTCCTGTTTCACATAACTCTCTTGTCCCTGGTGACAGCTGAAAAACTGTTAGGGTCTGCAAACTGCAATGGATGTCTCATGCACGGATATTTCTAAGTGGACTCAGCCTCACATCACACTTTTCATCCAGTTTTTGGAACTCCAAAAACATTCAAGGTGAGGAAAAACACAAGTCAAAAAAATCAAATGGGAAGGAGATCACAGAGCATGGCGTGAGTTTCTGTGTTGGGTGCGGATGCCGTTTTGCGTTAGTGGGGTTAATAGTAAAAACTGAGAACAAGGCAGAAGAAAGAGCCCATCATCACCTTCTTTAGTGAGGGTCACCTCAAAACTCTCTACAAGAAGGGAGAGAAGATACAGCCACATAAGTCAAGAAGAGGTAGAAATTCAGAGGTTATACAGAGACAAAAGGAAGGGCTCCTATATTCTGGCCATTTATGGAAACGGCTTAATTTCATGAAGAGAGTTAACGTTAAAGTCTTGACAGCCCAAGAAGTTTTCCACCAGTTGAATTAAGGAGGTTTTAAACATTTGTGAAAATATATTTGTCCAACAAGTTTTTGTTGTTTGGCTCAGGGGGGAAAAAGGCAGTAAATATGTGACTTTAATAACAGAAACCTCACATTTTACACCAGACTATTTTTAACAGTTTAAACCATTTTGTAATACTTTTTATCGTGAGTCAACATTTAAGTTACTACATTGGAGTTCTAACATTGATTATAATTTCTCTATAACGAGAAAAATACATTTTAAGAGAACACCTCTGATACACACTCAAAAATATACTCATAAATACACTTCAAAAAGGTTATTGCTATCACAGCCCTGCTCTGTTTGGCTGGGGGGTTTTGAGCCCTGTCAGGGCCTCTGCTGGGTCTGAGCTGTCCATTTGGTTTTAACCAAGACAATTAGAAATGGATTTTCCATTAGAGGCTGCTGTTCATGGCCAGTCATGCAGTGGACACCCCATGCCTGGTCAGCCCAGCTCTAATGACCAGCTCAGAGCACAGCACAGGGAATTCCTCAGCATATCATTGGACCCCCTGTGCCTTTTACTTTCCCCATTCTCTCTCAGCACCACCCAAGCCTTACTGATCCCAGGCCTGTAGTATTGTAGTACAGCTGGGGATGTATAAACCATGAGTGAATTATGGATGTTGGAGTTATACATAATTGAAGAGGTTATAAATAGCCCCTTTATAGGCTAAGAAATGTGGCCTTTATCAGATACAATGGTTTTCCAATGTCAATTGGACTGGACCTGAGAAGCACTGAGCCAGGATATTTAGGGGGAACCAAAAAATACCCCGTTCTTTGTGTGCCTACTTGTTCTTCAGCTGAAGCTAGCAAAGGCTTCGGTTGCAAGTGCAACTCTTCCGGTCTGCCAAATGACGGAGCCTGTGATGAGGCCTCGGGGGCCTGTGGGTCAGCTGTACAGTAAACCTTGTTTGTTGGCACAGAGGGATGGACACAGGCGGGTGGCAGGGCAGAAATAGTCTCCCCTCCTGCCACGTGATGCTACCAAGCTGCCCTGCGCTTACGACGAGCATGTTCACAGGGAATCGCTGTCCGTTTGCAAAGCCCTGCTCACAAGAGAGGGGGAGCCCCCGGTTGAAATCCACTGACTCTGAACCTAGGGTCTGTCTGTCAGCCTTAACCAGCGTTCGCACTGCCAGGCCACTCGAATCGGGTCAGTTTAGACAGAACTGTCTAAAATGTCTCATCTTTTTTGAGAATAATGACTATGAGTAGGGAACATTTGCTTATTTCAACAGCTGAAGGAATACAAACACGTTTCTCAACGAGTGGGGGTGTACGGAGCATCCGACGGACGATCACAGAGCTCGTGGGATGAGCAGGGAAAATCTTTATAGATACTGCGGTGCTTTGAAACCCGGCCAAAGTCAATCCCGATGTGATTAAAAAACTCCAGGCCTTATTCTACCTTGGCACGCACAAACCACTCTAATTGTGCCTCTCCTTGGGGAAATAAAACATTAAAGAGCATTTTTATTGATCTAGATATCAAAAGGGGCTGATGGTGGGGAAGTAGGCCAGCTGTATACAACCCTGCTGTAAAACAGCTTACACAATGCCCCATAAAGCCACATATGGCTGCTAGTGCTGCCCAATGTAGGGGCGTAATGCACGATAAGCATTCTCCACACCGTGGTTCTGTTTGACGGTTAGGCAGGATATGGAGGCCTTTCACACAAACGCATCTCATTTGACAATGACTTCTACAATACTCTGAAGGGTACACAGTCACACTAACGCAGAGCAGGGTAATTCAAGGTAAGGGGGGAGGAATACAGAAAGACGAATAGCATCCAATCGCCTGCCTCTCACCTGCGTAACGCAGCGGTGCATCCTTGTCCAGTGCGATGAGGGGCGGGTCCAGCAGAACCTTGTCGTCATTCTCTGTTATGATCCCGTGGTATGTCGTCTCAATCCATGGCTTGTGCTTATTGACTGGAACACACAGAGAGAAAATGTCAGCATGTGTATAACTGAAAGCGTAATGCAAAACTAGACCTCATTTTTAGTAATTTAGTAATAGTTTAGTGCATCTCTGTGCCCCATTGTATTGTAGCTATGCTATATGTGTTTTCTTCAAGACAGCCACACATTAGGGATCATAAAACCTTACAATATCTACAATGTGCTGACACTATCAGTCGATCAGTATAGAGACACAAAGCCCAGCGTCTTTGCAGAAGATTGACGATAGCCTCTTCTACGCCATGTAATGTTTCAGCAGACCAACACAGCCAAAATAACCATATTAACAAATGAGGCACGACAGGGACATCACTGGGATGATCAAGGCCCTTTGGCTAGGACTTTCAGACCAAACTGTTTGAAGCTGCGGGGCTCATTACAGCATTGTGCTGGAGCCTGCCTGGGAAGCAGCCCTGTTCCAGGCAGGATACGGTTTTAGCTGGCAGCTGCAGAAAGAGTGCAATATGCAGTGCAGTGTGCACGCTTGAGCTGATTGGGAGCTGTCTTGATGTCCGCCGGACAGACAGAGCTCCCCTACATTTTTGCATACAGAAGAACACGATGTTGACAGGTGCTACTAGTGACGTCAGAGAGATATCTGGGACAAATGGATCAGATACATGCCCTCTGCTTACTTAATTAAAAATATATAGTTAGTCCAAATTCTAACCAAGAGGTGCATTTTTTAATGATAGCTTCCGACGAGTTAAGCCTAATGAAATTAAATGAAATCTACATTCCAAAAATACTGACACTATGGATTAGTGACATTAAGATAGATATTACTAAAATATATGCAATGCATGTAATCATTTACAGACCAAACAGCAACATTCTTACAAAACATTACATGTTACATTACATTAACAAAAACAAATCTGTCTGAGTTAGCCTAGATTATACATTTTTCAAGAATTTAACAGAAGAGCATTTCAGTTATTCAACACAATAAAATTAATTACAAGCCATTATTTGTACAAATCCAGCTTTATGTGGCAAATGGCATTGATCCCCCCCACAGACTAAATATCTTCTCATGTTGTTGCCATTCGTCTTAATGCAGCAAATACATAATTTGCAGTCAAATGTATGTGGCAATGGCACATTTGCGGGCCTAAAATAGATAACTGTATTATTATCAAAATATAGATTTTACTTTTAACTGATAAAAATTAAATTTTACTGTAAGAGAACAGTCATTGTTTGCAATATTGACCCCTTTTGATAGTGTTTTTACTGTACCTAGTTTTAACCTAAAAGAAAGATGTTTGGGGTGGTGTATAGTTGTAAGAAATGAACATCAACATTTGTTGGCTTTATCACCTACCACGACATGTCAATTGCTTCTGGAAGCTAAACCGCCTGTGCTGCGTGTGACCTGAAATGTAGTGGTTGTCTTTAGACAGATTGCCGGGCCAGACTGCAGCTATAATCTTCTTTAGAGACAGAATGTCAACCTCTGAAAGGAGTTGTTAGCCGGGATCACTTCAGATTAGAATAATAAAATTGACTAAGACATTCATCATGTTGACAAAAAGTAAACTGCATTGAATATCGTCCAACTTAACGTTAACCTTTCACAAATTCAGCTCCTACTGCAAAGGATCATAGCTAAAATCCTGTTTCACTCGTACTTCTCTCAACATGAAGTCTAAAACGCAGCTGAAACCAGAGCATGAAATTCAATGTGAAAAAATACAATGTGTGAAATTGCAAACAAGGTCTTTATGACAAGACAACTTCTTCATCACTGCCAAGCCGCAGTGAATAGGACAAAGACATGTGACACCAGGTAACTGAGAAGTTGAGCACTAATTTGCTTCTGGGTCATGCCAATTGGATTATTTTAAATGATTTCTATAATAATAAAGGAATAAGAATAGCAAATGGGTTTTAATGGGTCGGATTTGCAGGTGTAAACCACTTGACATGGCTTATGACCTTTGAGGGAAGCTATTTGTTTGGATGCAGTGCATACTCTGATGTTAAGACTTACCTGAGGTCTTCTTCGGTTTCAGTCTGAAATGAAAGCATTGCAAATAACGGCAAGTGAGAACTCTGCTACAGTAATATTAACTTGTATTGCTCTACGAAACCGTAACCCTTCACAAATTGTGATGAATTGAGAAGCTCTTTAAATGATGTGGTGCATAATGTAGAAGATGACAGTATAAAATGCTTGCTGCCGAAGAGTAAAGAAATGGAATACATTTTTAATGAAGAAATTTGAGTGCAGCAGCTTTAGTCTCATTTAAATGTCCAATAGTTCCGCTGTGCTGAGTGATACAGTAAGAGCATAAATGGGAGAGAGCAAATTCAGCCTCACAAACTAGATGAGATTTGTTTAGTTTGCTGGCCCAGGAAAATTTGACATCGTTGGGTAATTCAATCTGTGTGAAGCAGGGTTAATGAGATCTCTTAGCCAGGAGCATTTGAGGCAGTAGAAGATTGGACATTACTTATAAACCACCTCATTTTTCTAGCACAGTAGAAGCCTTAGCACCATGTACAGTAAATGTTTGAAGTATGAAATGGTGTGAAACCTTACGTTTAAGGTTAATGACTACAGATATTAAGACTACGGAACTAAAATGTAGTAAACAAATGGTCTTATCAAGGCGGAAACAGGGATTTAAATGTGCTCCGAAAGCCTGCGAGAAGGTAATGATGTGTCAGAAGCAGAGGACAAACATACAGAAGCTGGCAGGCTTCATTGGACAGATGGAACGCTACTGGGCCTGCTCACAGCCAGGTAACACTGTACCTAGCCTACAATCCTGTTACAAAACATGTAAAGCCACTGACACTTAATCCTATAATGGGATGGGCCTGATTCATTCACGCGCAAGGTCGAACAAAAGCAACATTTAAAACAAAAAGATGTTAAGGTAGGCTCCTGGTAAACCTTCCAGCCATCGCCGTTTTCTGCACAGTGAAATTATACATCCAAGTCTTGTTACTCATGAACATGATACAACATTAGCTACTTCTCATCAAGAACACATACAGCCCCTCACCATCACAGTTACTATTCTACATATCTCTGTGTAGGGGAGTATGTCATGACACAACAACATTGTGGAGTGAAAGCTTACTGGGTTTACTGGAACACAAACTCAGCTGACCTCTAGCACGGGTAGACAAGGATAATCCACATGGTGAGGCTTGGCATGCAAAGCTGTGCCGCTACAAGCCAATCTACTGATCAGCTCCCAGACGCTGCCGCAAGCAGTGAGCACACAAAAACGCATAGAAAACAAGATCAGCCAGGCCTTTGAGGAGAACTGCTGCATTTAACAGTTGCCCAGACAAGCCCTTGTTTCGCTATGTAAGCAGATCACTGTGATAGAAGGCACTGTTATCAAGTGCATTGTGGTTTCCAATAATGTGTACTGTATACGATTTTCTGTGTTGTCTTTTCAAAGTGAATTAAAGGGAAATAAATCGCTCATTCACAGATTTACTCTGAAATCAGTCTCATTAACTATGTGAATTATTTTAATGCATTAAAATTATTTGAAATGAATATTATCCAATCACAGGACCACAACAAAGACAAACGCGTCATGGCAGCCCATTCATTCGCTAAAAACCAGCCCATAGTGTTGGACCTGTATAAACCGTGCTGCAATACTTCCTCTGCTTCCCAGGGCCACAGCAGGTCCCAAGACTCCTGCCTGCTGACGGCCTGTGCTACCGTTGTGATGGACTTGCATCATAGGAATGAGCACACAAGAAGCTGATGCAGCTGATGCAGCTGATGCAGCTGATGCTCGCACTGGGTTTCCGCCACGTGCTAAAAGATCCAGACCACGGTCAGCTACAATATAATATTCACTACTGGTAATCAGCTTGGTTACCCCGGACTTACCAGAGAAACACAGCAGGTTGTAGCATCACCACACCAGCTGATCGGATAAATGGGGAGAATGCTACGGAACCTCTGTGTAATAACACAGTAGCAGCCTACAAATCAATCATTTATTTTTTATATATATATATATATATATATATATATATATATATATGTGTGTGTGTGTTCATATGTGAACCTCAACAACACCCATGTTTAAGGTTCGTCAAGCCTTTAAGTGAGAGCAGTTGGTAAGCTTAGACAAATATCTGCTGTAAAGAACACTGAACTTTGGCTTGGAAGAATAGTTAATTCTCCACAGAATTACATTTGATATGTTTTTAAATTATTTCAAAATAATACAGTAAAAAAGGAATGTAGTGTTTCCAATGCACATCTAAAAGTATTCTAGCTAGGGAAAAGGGGAAAAGGAAATTATAGCCTGGTCTAAAAACATGAACAAATCCCAATAAATAAAAACGATGTGTGACTCTGGCAACAGTGATTTGCTTTAATAGTTCTACAAGATGCCTACTAGTCACTACTAATGTTTGAATGACGTTGTACAAAAGGCCACAGCTGAATTTGTATGTGCTGAATGCAGGAATGTTCTGGGTGCAGAATGGCTTCTGTTCTGCTGATAAGGGCCTCTCCTGATTCTACGAAACGATGGCTTTCTGCTAGTGGTTTAAAACGCCAGTCACACTTCTCTGTTTGGCTTGATAAAGGTCCAGCGCTTCTTAACGCAAGCCAACTCCATCGCAGAGCAATCCTAGAAGTCCGAAGGGTTGACCTTGAAGGGAAGGGGGGAGCCTCCCAAGTCACCCTACCAAGCAACAATGTTTGTCTGTCCTCCACTGCAAGGAAAACTGACCAGGATCAACCCAACCCGCCCTCGACAGCAGGGCGTTCTCCTCTGAAGAGGGGGTTGGGAGCCACAGCCTCCAATGCAATTCAATCACCTCTCTGTGTGAATGGTACAAAAGGGCCAGTGAAAGTGAAGCAGTGAGAGTGAGACGCCTGGAAGCCTATGGCACTGCTATCTGGTTACCTGTTCCATGCAAAACCACTACATCGTTTCACGCGCACAAAAAAGCTCTCTGGAGCCACATTTCCGCCACTAACAAGATTCAGGGCTACTGTGCCATACAGTGAGATCTGCCTCACATCTTGAATTTAAACCCATAACAATTTGACATCACTGTCTCAAGGTCCACTTGAGGTTATTAAAAGACATACTTCTCAGAGCGCCCCTAGAACCCCAAATTTCCTCCCCACCTCACTGTTCATTGGGAAACAACTGTGCATAAAAGTGCACATGGCTGTAGGGAGAGGAGTTGAGAAGTTGTGAGTCTGTAGGGGGAGGAGTAGCAAAACCACATTTAGGTAATGTCCTGCAGCAAACTGCATCTTTAAACTACAATGTTGACATTTTATTTGAAAGAATCTGGCTTTTTCATTTGTAGTGAAGGGTCTATTAGCCTACATGTTTGCTTTCCTACGGTTTATCACACTGTATTTATAGTCAATAGGGTCTGTTGCGGGTTGAAAAAAGGTTGGATTTTAGTCAAGAAGAATCTTTACCCACCTTTTTGAGGATGAACCGTAATTAAAGAAAAGCCTTAAAATTTGTTGTGGCTTTTGCATTTGGGGAATGTTTAACAATGAGTTTGCATCAACAGCAGCAGTAAGTCATACCCACGGTCCTGGACACAACCAGCCGGACAGCTGACTGAGTGAGAAACACGACTTAATATTCACAATTGAATGACCCATTCTTGACAGTTCACTGACTCTATTCAGTTTCCACAGGGACCAATGGGTGTAGTCACAGCAAGCCCAATTCAAGCCTTGGACTTAATTTCTAATTTCTCAATAAGTGGCACTTTACCCAGCCGAAACACTCCACAAACTTCACACTTTTAAAGGATTATCTCATATTCACATTCTTGGGGAGCTTGAGCTGTGATCTCACCAACAGTGACTACATTGTGATGTGCGCACTCAAGACCGCGGCCCAGAATTCTTTGCCTAAAAGCCCTTTGTTCCGCTGTGAATTCTATGAATAAATGAGGCAACCATTCAGGGGTTAACTTTAAGAGACAGAGCAATAGTAAGGGCAAACTAACTGTTATTACAGGCAATAGGAGAAACAAATATTCAAATAAAATCTCAAGGTGATACTCCACTGAAGCCATAATAAATTCTAAATTGCATTAGCAATGCAGTTTCATTTAACATGGTTCCCTCTAGTGATGGATGGCATTTCAGCCATGAATGTCATGACAGGATAGTTTTCAATGGATGATGCAAATCACTAAATGTCAAACCCAATTGGTTACATCAATCAAAACTACCTAGAACGATCTTTGGCGGACAGCTGACATTTTCTGTTAGTTCCCAAACTAAAATAATAAACTGGCAAGGCCAAAGTGAAACATCTGTATCGAAATGAAACAACGAGAATCTTATCTTCCTTTGACCCCAATATGTTTTATATGTTGGGTTATTACACATTTGAGAATTCAGGATCTTCTTTATGAGGAATAACGAGCCCATAACAAGAGTAGGGATGTTTCAACTAACTTCCCTGACGTTTAAACTTAGACTAGTCTAAAAGTAAGAAAACACACAATTAACAATTTTTCCTTCGTTTTGTTTATCTGGCATTGTTAACATTAGTAACGAATGTTGTTTTTTATAAAGCAACATCTCATAGGAAGACATGAGATTTCACTGCACATTATGTTAATATGTAATTTATATATGTACAAAAATAAAATAATAATAATACGTTTAACAGACTAGTATTTCTGGTGCCGACTAGCGAGGGTTTAATCGACTAGTCGACTAATTGCGCACATCCCTAAACAAGAGCTGGCCTCCGAGATCCAGTACGATGTCATGCAACAGTGTTATGGGATCAGTATGGGAGAGGGGAACAATGTGGCTATTGTCAGCCGTGTGTGTTCACGTAGTTATGGTTCTCCATAACACACAAAGGCATGGGATCTTCTGTCACACAGGTTCTTGATAACACAAAACATCACAATGTGTACAATGTCACAGAGAAGGTGAGCTAATTTGGCTAGAGGTTACGGTACCATGCTTGTGGTCCTGTCTTTCATTTACTATAGGTCTACTTTTCATTACACTAGTAGGTAGACCTATTGTTTATTCACTAAGCTTCTAATCTATTTAAAAAAAAAAAAACTTTATTCTGTGCGATTAAAACACTGACCGCATATTGCTGGAGTCACTAATTCTAGCCATGCGAGTACCCCCTAAGATAAAACTCAACTTGTAGAGCAGAAACAGAGAAGTAGTCACAGAGAACCCAACACATGATGTATGGGATGTACTTAATCTAATCCCTGTGAACAGTGAGGGCGCATATTTTAACTCCCCATCACAAAAAGCAGGGAACCCAATTTGTTTAACTAGAATTTGACAATTCCATGATGAATGAGCCAAGCAAATTTAAAGACACAGCCTGCCTCCTTTGTCTCGGTTGTGTGAAGAAACTCAATGTGTCGCATGCCCAGACAGGTCTAATATTTAGGAACATGGGGTTGTCAAGCAGCTGCAAATGGAACAGGGAAGGTATTTTATGCAGTCTGAATTGACACACGTAAACAAAAGAGTGACATATAAAGGTTACACAATACATTTAGTTACAAGTGTGCTGGTAAATAAACATTATTAAGCCTAGTGGACAGGTTGTAAGCATTTAACGTCTAGACCAAATGCTTTGGCCTGCATCAGATAATATTAAATCACTATTATGGTACATATTTTACCACAATTAACACTGGCAGTCAAAGATACAGTACGTATTGGCTGGAATGCGATTTAAAAAATAAATGATCAGCAAATGTGTAAAGAATATTTTTACTATCCGCAAGCCAAATGCTGACCACTGTTACAGTATGTGTAGACAAATAAGCGCCATGAGCAGAACTGCTTAGTGTTCACAATATCCTTTTCTGGGCTCTATGTTCTAGCAAGTCTGCTACAATGATCTATAACTATAACTGTGATACTAGGATCAAATCAGAGATGGCATCTGCCGCTAGCGACGCAGAACGTCAAGGCATGACTCAAGAAAGGCCTGGATGCCACACTTCAGATGATACACCATGCACATCCGAAAAGCTAAGATAAGGTCATGGACCACTTCAAAAGCGTTGAAAATAAAGATAAACAGGTCGAAAAAAACAAAGCTCAAATAAAGGGACCAAGTTGTGAAGCGTTAAATGGATGACTGACCTTTAGAAAACAAGACCAGACAAAATCTAAAAACTTCACAGGTCTCTTAGCTTACCTGATAAAAGCAGAGAAACCAGCAGGTGTACAATCTAAACACTTGACTATAAGAGGGTGTCTAGGCTACACACACATACACAGGCTGCAACATTTTTACCAAAGTATAATCACCACGTTATAGTATTACATAATTGAATGCGTTTCCCACTGCCATGCATTCTCGCTGCTTCTGCTTAAACTGAAATTGCTATAACGGGATATTATATCTTTATGGATTGCTAATACGTATTTGTATCTGTATGGGCTTTGTCCCCACTGGGCGGTTTCGAACATAAAATGGGTGTGCCATTAACAAACAACTCATTAGAATCCGTGGGGGAAAACGATACAGCTACCCTAATCAGTGACTAATAGCCACCTGTCTTGCGACGCGACACAAACTGGGTACGTAAAGTCCCAATGAGAGGTCAGTATAACGTGAAAATGGTGATGACAAACGTATGCAAGGAGAGTCTACAGTGGGTCGCGAAACGGAGGCGGACCGCCCTGTAGCAAAGACAATTCGTTATAGTAAGGCTTGTTTCTAGGTGGTGTAATATATAAGTAGCCCTAGCACTACCAAGGGCTTCTGCGGAGCCTGAGATCACAACATATGGTTGTTTTTATTAAATCTGCGAACAAAACGGTGATTGTGAAAGGATCTGCAATGCGCAGACAAGCTCGACCCTAGTGCGCCCACAAGGCCTATGCTACCAAGGAAATAACGAACATTTTGGTCTATGCCTACTCTATGTTCCGGGTCAAGCGAATTTGAAACATTTTACTATTACAAATACTTGGCTCAGAATAGAATGGTATCTAAATTGTATTCAAAGGAGATCATAGAGGAAATAGTTAAATGGACCTCATAATCTCTAAAGTAGCCCAAAAGCGGACAATTCAGATTGAATGTCCAAAATAGGTCAACAGTGTTAATACGTTTACGTCTGCATTTATAAATACGTGTTTATTATTGTACAATTGATACAATGTCGGACGATGCACTTGCTGTCCCCGCGGGATACCTCGACAGCGGCATCCGTCCGCAACACTGACCATCCCTGAGCAGGTTACGCGATTCTCTCCGAAGCAAGATACTTACACACAACAAAGCCTTTAAAAGCATTTAAAGATCTCGTTAAATCGTTTGTTATCGTAAATGCGTCTCCCTATTTCTGAACTACAACGAAGTCCGTCAGACGTATGGGTGCACAAATAGCCTACAGCGATATAAATCTGGGTGCCATGCCAAAATAGTTATCCCCACCGAGATTGTTCCTTTGCTTACAATTGAAAATATTAGCAACCCCAGCATTGATATATAGTATTATAGCATTAGTTTACTAGCGTAGTGTACTTTAATGTTTAATTTGCCTTGCGCAGTGTTTGATTCGTCTGACCTTATCTATTGGGCCACCGTGGTAGAGCTTATAGGCTATTACAGACGATATTAATATAATATATTGTGTGTTCGGCTAATATCGCAGTTGCAGATTTTAACATTTAAATCTTGAGTTTCTACAAGCTGTTTCTGTGTTACAAAAAATAATGTAGTGTAATGTAAGAACAACTGCGGCGTAGGGAACATTTTCGTCACCACACCTGCTAGGTCTTACCTTTAGCTGCCTCCACCGCACATAATAGTCCGAGGACCAGTCCGACAGTGGATGCAAATTGTTTATACCCTCGGAACTGCATCCCGAATTTGAGTTTGTAAAAACGGGGTAGTGGAAAGAATCCTCTTCTATCCCGGCCAGTTGGGTCGACTATTTCTCTTTCAGGAAAAATAAAATCCAGAAGATGAGTTTGTGTAACCGTGGTAGGTCTAAGATGGCCGTCGCCACCGCCGCTCTGCTATTCCCTTCAATCACCGCTCTCTCGCAGTTTTGCAGCTGTATCCAACGAGACCGATGCCCAGTGACGTCAATACTGTTATTGTGGGAGCGCAGGCAGCAAGTTTAGCACAGACGGCTAGACCCAAACTGAGGGCGCATTTCTTACACTGGTAAATGAAATGTGTTTAACAAAACAGAAACAGAAAATCGGTCGCCTCATTTTCCAACAATCTACGGGAACATTTGTTAACAGTGGTATGGACATTGTTTAGTGTCGAACTACATAAAGTGTCTCGGAGAAAGAGGCATGTATTAAACAAAATTAACCAACGTAAGACAACACCAGATCCTTTTTTTATTTATTGCAAATGTGGCCTGTAGTTGCTGTCAACACAACTGTAATCACCACTCCAGGTAAGGCAGCGAGCCTTCAAGGTGAACATGACACAATGCAATCACACACAAACAATTCCTTCATAATATTTCCAGAATTGTTTACATTCAAGGATGATGATAGTCTGATATGGCTCTGGTAAACACACTTTTAAATCCTTTTCTACAGGCCAGGAATGGTTCTTTATGTCTAGTAAGGATTGGCTCCATTTAATCATGAAAAGACAAACGCATATTAACATGAAACTGACAAGCTCAGTAACACATTGAGAACATTGAGTTTACATTTGTGTGTTTGTTGTAGTTTAATTAAATAAAAAAAATAGAGATTGTGTTTGTCCCACTTGAAACATTCCACCTTTATACATGTGATAAGGTCTAACTACTATAAGGCCTACTACTATATTTACAGTTCAAATCGGTCTCAAGAGTTCTGATTATCTTAGCAAAGGACCAGATAATGGCCACGGTTGTGAGGCCACAATTAACTGATGGGTCTCTATAAACAAGGGCATTCTAGCCGCAGAGTCAGGGCACAATGTCTGTTTGTTTTTCCTTTGGCAGGACATGAAATAGCCTGGGTGAAAGCATAGGAACCCCACAGATGTCCAACCCTCTGGGAAAAGGAAGGGCCACAGAATGTCCATTGTTGCTCGTCTGGGGGACAACAGTGGGCAATAGAAGAGCTTGGTGGGTACGTGTGAGACACCACTGAGGCGTCACAAAGGTGCTACTTTCTCAGCGGCCGCTCGCCCACTGCTGTGAGCGTTGACTCTGTCCATGCCTGGCTCACCACAGGTGGTTCATTGGTAATCATATGCATCATGGCTCTTACTCTCTGTTGTGGTAATGTAAGATGTGTCTGCTCTTTCACACTTCTTTTTGCCAATACACACGAGTTAGTAGGCGATAATAAGAAATTGAAGACCCCTCACCAGTCTTTAAAATGCAGTTGTCCATTTAACAGTCACAGACAATGAACAATGACAATGAATTTTCTATGGAAGGCTCCACAGGTGATGTTTCCATGTCAGCCTTTCATAGCAACTCTCTTTGCAGTTACCAATATTAAATATCAAATTAACACAAAATTGCAGGGTGAATTATTTAAATACATGTACAGTTTAATCATTTAGCAGATATTTGCGTTTACATAGTTTATTAAAAATATCACAATGGTTACCAAAGCATAACCTTGGAAAGCTCCACAATTTATTCCTCTCTGCATAATAGTCTGGAAACTCTTTTCAAAGTCGTTTGTCATTAGGCGTTGCCAATAGTTGTCCCTCAAACCATTAGCAGGTGATTGGTGACCTTCAATAACTCAGAACAACAAACTTTGATGGTGATTATCAAACCCAAGTGCTAGCAACCTTCAACCAATCCGTGGTGGCTCATTAAAACCGTTTTCAATAGAGAGTTCCCATACTGATATACAACCAAAGCTTTCATGAATCGAAAAATAATGGCATAATAATACACTGTTATCCCAGAGGTGGAGGAGTTCACACCAATGATAAGCCATGATTGTTTGGATGATAACAAAATTAAAACTGATAACAAGAATCTGTTGTGTGAGTGAACACAGGCAATCATTTACGTCAATGGATTCCCAGTATGAAAAGAGCTTGAGGTCGCATTTGTTACGGAGTCTTTCTTCACAGCTTGAGGCTAGAGTTGAGGCTTCCAGGATTAGACTTACCACGTCATTATTATTATTAGAACCCCTAAACATCTTTAGACGTTTGTAAGCAACATCTATCTACGTCAATTTCCATTCTTGGTATTTAATATATTCCGCTCACTGCGCGCGCGTGCGCGTGCGTGTGTGTAAATATTGAATTGCTGGCGTTGAGACTTCAATCAACATAGACTGTATGTAATGAGTGTACTGTTTGAGCCATTGCTGTAGGTAGCAATCATAGCGGGTGGCTGGTGGCACGCAGAGCATGAAAAGTGTTTTGTTATTGTGGGCGTTAGAAGGAGCCATGACCACTGAACACCAAAGCCTCACAGTAGCCTTCCTCGCTGTCGTCAGGACTGTAGCTTGTTACTACAGTGATCATTTACATTTATAGCATTTAGCAGACGCTTTTATCCAAAGCGACTTACAATTGGTACATTTTACATGGAGCAGGTAGGGATTAGGCATCTTGCTCAAGGATGCTTACAGGTGGGCCACCCCCGGGGATTGAACCCACGACCTTCCGGCTGGGAGTCCAACACCCAGACCGCTAGGCTATCCTGATCAAGGGGGCAGGATAGTCTAGTGGTCTAGGTGTTGGACACCCAGCCAGAAGGTCGTGGTTTCGAGCCCCAGAGTTGGCCTGTAAGCATCCTTAAGCAAGATGCCTAACCCCTACCTACTCCATGTAATAGTACCATGTAATTGTAAGTCGCTTTGGATAAAAGCATCTGCTAAATGACCTACTTGTAATCAAGATTTCCCACTATATTGGAACCCAGGCATTTGTTCCACTTTCTAATAGAATGGGTAGATGACGGGGTTCATTGTGTGGAAGGTTTATTTTCAGCAGAATCCAGATCTTCTTCTAATGAGGCTCTTATGTCCTATTGAATATTTATGATGTATAGAGATGAAAAGATGATCTGTTTGTGTTAGTGGCATTGCTCAAAGGAACAGTGTGTCTTTTTGAGAAAGTGCCTTAATTTTTAATTGGCCCAAGGGAAGAAATAGCTCACTAGATATTTCAGAGGATTTCGGAGATCAGCAAACAAACATGCTTTTCTGGCTCCATTCTGGATCCATTCTTGTCTGAAAATGTAAAATCTTTAAAAAAATGATTATGTATGTGACACCTTGCTACATATACTAGCCTACCGTTCAAAAGTTTGGGGTCACATAGAAATGTCCCTGTTTTTGAAAGAAAAGCAAATATTTTGTCTATTTAATTAACATCAAATGGCTACATACAGTGTAGCCATTGTTAATGTTGTAGCTGGAATCGGCGGATTTCTAATGGAATATCTACATAGGCGTACAGAGACCCATTTTCAGCAACCATCACTCCTGTGTTCCAATGGCACGTTGTGTTAGCTAATCCAAGTTTATAATTTTTAAAGGCAAATTGATCATAAGAAAACCCTTTTGCAATTATGTAAGCTAATCATGTGGGAACCCAAACTTTTCTGTTATCATATTCCATCAAAGAGAATATTTAAGCCACTTCATGCGTTGAAGTCTAGCAAGATACCAACCACAGAGGTGAAGCCATGCTCCTTTAAGATGGCTTCGCCTGCAGTCTAATTTATGCATTCTTTATTAGGAACATTTAGAAGTTATGCTAAGTGATAGATTTCTTTCCTTGGAAGCTGAATTTATCTTAGCGTCCAAGCTGTCGCTCGAGGTCATACTGTTTAGCTTCCACCTGCTGCAGATTAGCTGTATGCACTTTTACCTCACAGTATCTTGGAGACTCTCGGCTACTTTCAGCAGACTGCTGTTTTCCAAATTCCAACAGAAAGCAATTTGTTGATGATTGTGTCATGAGACATAACAGCTCAAGGGAGGGAAGGTCAGTTATGGTACAGGGTGACAGAAAACATCTCTCCAGACAAAATTGTCTTAGTTACGGCTCCCGTTGTTCAGCATTGGCTCCATGCATATGGGAACTGCGTATAGGCAAGACAAGCCTTGACTAGACAGACAGGAAATTCCCAAACCAGACCTTACACAGGGATAGGAAAAAGTATAAGAAGTAAAAGTATAAGAAATCAATAATAAAAAAAAAAAGCTTGAATCAATAATACAGTCAACACACACACTGTCAAGGTCTAGACACTGTATCCCCACTGAAAGGCAACAGCCAGTGGTTTCAGCTGTCTCAGGCACCATGGTTACTGATAAAAGGCCAGGGCACTAAAACACGTGGCAGGAGTGAGTGGGAATCTGACAGATGGAGGCTAGCTAGGCCTATAGAATACCTTGGTCCTTTTAGCTTTCCACACATGCTCCAGTACTCCATATTCATGAGCGTCACGTATTCATTTGAGATGTTTGATCCCGGATCTCAGTTTGGTTTGATTTCCGTTTCATTATGTACAGCATAAAGTGTTAAAACGTACATACAACATTTATCCTTTTCAGCGCTCGTACAGATTGGGCACCCTGTTTCTCTGGCATGCAATATTAAGGCCTTGACCCTTGACCGTTAAGTCAAACTCTCACCTTGCTAGCTTTATTGCCTCTGTGTGTGTGTGTGTGTGTGTGTGTGTGTGCGGGGGGGTCTGCCACATCCTGTCTAATCAGTCACCTGTGTGGTCGCTGTCCGAGTCCCTCGACACTCCGATTACATCTCTGCCATGTGCTGACTTTTACAGATGTACAGGACTTGCCTTGAAATCAACATCCAGTATGTGTTTCTGTAGAAACCAGCGATCGCAATCTTCTTTCATCCTGTCTTTATCACTAACAAAGGAGACGCACACACACGCGCGCACACACACACTTTCTTAAACCCACGCACCGGATCAAGCTAATAACCGGCGCAGACCCATTGCCCACCCATAGTAACCAAAGCTGACACAAGTCTGTGATTAATATCTGGGCCCTTGTGTGTGTGTGTGTGTGTGTTTATGGGGAAAGCTGCTGTCCAGACAGCGGAAGTGAGCAGTCTGCTGCCTCATTACCCTTGGAGGAGGCTCATATGGTGAGTGGGTGATATTAAAGTGGAGGAGGTGAGAATGGCTTGGAGTCGGGCCAGGCGGTGAGTCCTTGCTGGAGGCACAGCCCCCGTGGCCAGGGCTGCAGATGCTGCTTACATTAACAAAGGCATATTGGGGAAAAAGCAGGGTAGTCTAGTGGTCTGGGTGTTGGACTCCCAGGCGGAAGGTCATGGGTTCGAGTCCCAGAGTTGGCCTACCTGTAAGCATCCTTGAGCAAGATGCCTAACCCCTATCTGCTCCATGTAATAGCAGCATGTAATTGTAGGTCGTTTCGATAAAAGCGTCTGCTAAATGACCTAATTGAAATAATAACTGGCGTGGGCACATTTTTCTCTATCAGGGTTCAATTCATTCGAGAACGGGGGACATCAGTGAGATTACATCAAACTTGCCTGTTTTTTTTTTCAGGAGTTTAAAAACATCAGTGTAAGTGCAATTATGTCTAATGATGGCAATTTGCCCTAATACTCCTTAAAACCCGTTTCTGATCCCCTGATATACAGTGGGAGGTTAGAACAACATACACCAGACTCTCTCTCTCTCTCTCTCTCTCTCTCACTCACTCACTCACTCACTCACTCACTCACTCACTCACTCACACACACACCTCCACAGTAGTCCTTAAGGGGTAAATTACACAGACGTATCAAGGTTTTTGCTATAAAGTGGATCATTATGGCTCCGACCTGCCCTCCATGTGCAGTGAATTACATTTCCCAGCAGCCATTAGCTGAGATGGGCCTGGGCCAGTGATGCAGAAAAGGGGGGAGACGGACTCAGCGCTTCAGGTCCAGTTGTCACTATGGGATCCTCTGCATTGACAAGCGCGCTACAGGATGACTCTGCTCTCTCGGCCCGCTGTGTTGTTCACTTTAAAAAGGGTCCGTCAGTAAGATGAGCCAACCACACCGCTAAGTGCTGATTGGCTGTCTCCACGCACCTTACTGTGTGAGTCACTATGGTGCCCAACAGACCTCTGTGGAGCAAGCCATGCCTTCACACACACACAGACACGCACCCAAATGAGGTTGCGTGTGATGTGAGTACTGACTATCACAGTGTGCAGTGTGCCTCAGTGGCCTGTTGATAGAGGGACAGCTCTTGTTTGAGTTAATCCCACGCTGCATCAGTGTTGGGAAACAGGAGATTTTAGCTGGTGCGTGTTGGCGGAGGATTAAGGAATCGTTGTCAGTCATGTCAAACTCAAGGCCCGCGGGCCACTTCCGGTCCGCTGTATAATTATATCCGGCCCGCGAGAAAATATCATATAAGTGGCCTGCCGGTATATAAAACGCACATTGTGGATACTACAAGTCCCAGAATGCACTGCAACAGCTAGCTGATTGTGTCTGAGCTTGCCACCGATTTACAAGCACAGTTGTTAGAAAAGGGAAAAGTCTGTCTGTTTAATACATTTTGAACCTGTTTGGCCTTCAAAGTAGTAATAAGTAATAAGTAATTTTGTCCCTCTCTGTGTTTGAGGTTGAAACTCCTGGGTTAAATGATCTCTGCCTCTCTGGTCGTTTGGAAAAGGCTTTACACGCCACACTCTGCATTCCGCTTGGAGAGCATCTCAAGTTAAATTATTCATTTTTTACTGGCTAAAGCAAGCTAGTCTCTCTCTCTTTCTCTCCCTCCCTCTCTCTTCCTCTTTTTTTTCCTCTATGTAGGTTTTCATATCACAAGACAACACGCAAGCAACAGACAAAAATCACACACACACACACACACACACACACACACACACACACACACACAAGCATTCTTCTTCCTTATTGTGTTATTACCGTTCACTCCCAGCTCCTCCATCATCCCGCCTGCCTGCATATTAAAAACCCCAGGCTAGCGCTAACCGCTAGCTGCAGTGTCAGCAGGGGGGAGCTGGGAAGGTATAATTCATAGCGGGGCTGTCAGCCCAGCTGGAGGTGAGAGAGCATTCCCCCCCATTTTTAACTGAAAGAGACAACGAGCAACGAGCCTATCGGAGGAGCCCATCCATCCATAATCTCTGCGCCGACGACAACATCACTCTCTCATTAAACGCCGTGACAGAGGACAAATGTTTTTATGCCCAATCACAAGTGCAGGTTGAAACTTGAGATTGAGATTAATGGGGAACGCTCAACCAGCGTCTCCTATCGAGTACACAGCCGCAGCTTTGGTTTAAATGAGTAATAATGGTACAAAGCCGTGTAGCACTTTGTGCAGGAGGCAATTCATCACGAGCTCAAACATGAAGACATAACCGATTACGATTGTGATTTACTGTTTAAAAATCAAAACACGCACAAAAGAAAACACCCAGCTAAAAAAAATCTAGCTTTAAAAATTCTCTTTGCTAGATATGAGTTTTTAAGCAGTAGCTTAAGCAATTTCTCTTCTGAGATGGGAGTGAGAGAGGCAGTTTATTGAGAGGCCTTGTCATTGACGCCCACGGGAGGCGGGTGAGTTTCAATGTGTTTTACACACAGCCCTACCCCGGCCCTGGGGGACCAACTGTAAATAGACTGCTTGTTTAGGGCTGTCATAACTCTCTCTGGCTCTCTGTGTGGAGAGCTCCACGTACACACACACACACACACACACACACACAAACCAAAAATACACACACATACTGACACACACATACTCACAAATAAACAAACTCAAACACACACACACACACACACGTACACACATGTTGACTACCATGCGACACTGACTGAGCATGCTCATACAGATGAAAATAGCCATATTTACGTGCTCCCACCCCCAAAGATGCTCTCAGCTTTGCCCCTAGATAATTCTGTCCAGGGGTATCTCAGGAATTCGTCTCAGGATGAGGTAACCCTGAGACAGCTGCTCTCTAATTTTAAGCAGAGTGCCCCAGGATACGAGTGTCCTTCAGGCTACCAAGAGACAGGCGAAGGTTCCATTCTTTAATAAGGGCCTCACAGCGTTGAGAAATAGACAGACCCGGCTTGCTTGGCTTCTGACGCGCCATTCCCGCAGGGCACCAGCGGTCAGGAATAGATTTTCTGGGCAGATGAGGGTACAGACGGACAATATATAGTACAGAATACAGATCCTGCTTGCTGACAACTTCATCTGCTGTTGCCGTAGCAACAGCACCTGCAGACAAATGAAAGAGCAAGAGCGGTGCGTTTGTTTGTGTGCGTTTGTTTGTGTGCGTGTGCACGCGCGTGTGTGAGTGAGCGAGCAAGCTATAGAGAGATTGCAATTTTTATTGTGTGGACTATTTATGGAATTTGTAGCATCCTTACCTCACAATGACGTCCGCTGGCAAGTAGCCCCTCGTACTTTCTCAAAAGCATACTTCTAACATACGTAATTCTAACGTGTATACAAAGATGTCTACTTTGTATTCTCAAAGTACTGCGGTTGAAGGTATATTAGAATTTTAGTTCCTTTTGACTTAAATGTGGATTAGAGGATTTTTGTCAATTAGATTTAATAATGAATAATTTGCTCCTGAAAATGAACTTTTTCTAATTACATTTGTAACACAATGATTTCATTCTGCTTATAGTCCTTGGGACTGTACTTAGTTTAATTCTGTTGCCGAGTCAATGACTTCAACCTCATTCATGAATTACATTATGGTCAATTCCAATCCAGTATTTACTTTTGGCTCCTTAGCAGAGTCCAGGTGGGTGTGACCTCTAGCCAAGCTCGGCCGCATAATATTTTCTCTTGGTCAGCGTTGGCTGGCTAGCCAGTGTACTGAGCCAGTAGTCCCAATGTCAGTGCAGGCATTAGGTTCCTATAGGCTACAGACAGACGCTAGCGGCGGGGTGATGGATGTCCCCTCTGCCCACTCCTGCTGAGTCATTCTACGCATTCCCAGCATTCAGCGGGGCACTGCAATGGCTTTTTTCTGCTCCAGTTATTTATCTTGGGTCAAAGTCCATAAATAGCTCAGCACTCAGTGGGTCACGATACCTTACCTTATAACGTGTAAATGCCCTGAATTGATTCCATGTCTGGGAGAGTCCAAGGGCTTGGCTTGTTGACGTGTCATGGACGAAGAGAGTTTAAATGTAGAAACTGTGGTAGAAAAGTGATTTTGGTCTCTTGGTCTCACTAAACAGTTTGTTTTTGTGCTTTTTGACTTCCATCGGTTGAAGAGAAAAGAGAGCAATGAATGCAGCTTGGAGTCCTTTTCATTATTCAATGCCACAGCCACTGCTGGCCATGCATCTATTCTCCCGCCTCCTCCCTGTCCTCCTGAGGGAGGACTTTTATCACTTTAAGGATCTCCTTCTTGAAGTCCTCCAAAAGCTGCAGTTCCCCCTGCATGGCGTCCATTAAGATGTGAAAGAACGTTCCGACAATTCTATCAGATACTTCTTGGCCTTCATTGATCAGGCATCACTCTGGATGAAAAAAAATCAAAATAAAGCTCTCTAAACTTTCGGCGTAGAGGAGGGGGGGGGGACATTTTGAAAGTGACACATGGGCGATGAATTGCTATTGTGAATTCCTGACAAGCTTGAGGGTTTGAGACATTGATGCATTCAGCTGTGCCACTTGTGTTATTGTTGTAGCTAGATCTCTGCGTATGCGCTTCACTGCAACAACGCTTGTCACTCACAACTGATTCGTATTAATGGCATGAGCATATAAAATCTAAATGTACGCCTGTCAGGGTAAAGACAGCCATGTTTCTAGCTTTAAGGCAACAGTGGAACATTGTGTGTCAGATTTACAAATAGCAACGCATTTATGACAGGTCACATGGTCCCTATCTATATTTGTACGCAACATAGTTGAGCTGAGAGAGGTTGGTTTACAACCAAAAGTATTCCTGGAGATAACATTTTGGGAAGGTCATGGGATAAGACAATAACACAGTAGCGCGGTGCTTCCGATAGAGAGATTGAACATGTTTGAAACATGATCCATGTTCCCACAGCTTCCTCCCCTTCAAATTAATGTCCCTATATGTGAATACCAGAGAGGACATCTCCAGACGCTTCTCCCACACACAACTGTATTAAGCATCGGAAGCTGATGATAGCAGTAACTCTCTAAATCCTGGGGGTGGACAGGTATGTTGATCCCCCGAGTGTATTGTGGAAAAAAGTTTCTGTCAAAGTGATATGGCGTGAGAATTAGCTAGCATAGCTTCAGAAGATCAGTGTGACGGAAGCAGCCTACAGCATTTTTGTCTCTCGTCAGCATTTTAAATCTGACCAAACCTGCCTGGCGTTCATGGAGTCTATTTGAAAGTGACTTGACTGTAAAGCAGGGGGTCAACAGGAAATAACAAACCAAAGTAGGTAAACCGAAGTTTTGAAGATAAACCACATGCCAGGCACACCAAGTGCCTAGCACACCTGAACCCAACCACAAATGCAATGCAAAGTACAGATACAAAGGATTTATCCAAATCATACCATTCATATTTACAGATGAGCGATGGATAAAAAATACAGAACAACTTGACAGTCTGATACAATAGGGGTTGGGGGGGGAGGAATTATCCCTGGTGCAAAGGGATTTGGATGCGGAGAGGTGAGGGAACCAGGAGCAAATCTCATCTATTAGTCATGAGGGTTTAGGGTGGACTAGGGTGTATCTGCAGAGCTTTGTGTTGGGATGTGAGTAATCGTACAGCGCAGCACACACGGGCTAGTATGTGCCAGCTCGCCTAAACCTTATTTCTGGTGAATCCCTCCTGGTTGGTTTAACAGTGTTGAGTCACGAGGTGGGTGGGAGACCAGCCTGCAACTGCAATACTTTGCAGAGCTTTGAGCTTTCACTTTGAAGATGAAAGCAAAAGAGAATGATATTCTTATGAACTCATACTCCGTCTGTCTACGGTGAAGTTCTATCTGGGGTGAAGTTATTTTGGTACCATTTAAACCATAAATGATTTAAAGTGAGCAGGTTCTTCTCCAAAACCCGGAGGGGTGGTGCAGTCAGTGTAAACATGTCAACATAAAAATCACCCAGAACACAATTCCCAGTCATTCATATGAATACTGTAAATAATTCAGCACCCGAAGACCTACTTAAAAAAATTACGTTGATTCAGATTTTACCAAGGCACTCGATTTCGATTTTTCACTGCCTGCACGTTGGTTCCAGAGTGGTGCGAGAACATTCAAAACCCACCAACAGCATGTTAGTGTGTTATTACATCGCATCTGTGAAAGACAGTATGGGAACAGTGAGCAGATGTTTATTATTAGGGAGGAAAAACATTGTACTTAATCACCAGATAGCACTGAATAAAGACAGCTTCCTCAAGCAGCCATGCACCTGACAGCTAGAGAGGGGCTGTAACCATTTAGAACCAAACATTCATAGAGCGTTTATAGAGTAGTAAGTAAGTATAATTGTATTATCATTTTATTGGGTGTTTATCTGAAAGTTATGCACAGAGGCACAGATTAAATCACAATGGCATACCCTATGGGGTATCCCCTAGGGGGGTCCCCGATTGGCCTGAATGTATTTATTTTGACATTTTTTAAATGTGCCTATTTTAATAGGCCCAATGGGCCTATTAAAACATTAAAATAACTTGAGAGTTGTTCATTGCTTAGATGTAATGTATTCATAAATTTAATTTGTCACTTGTTTGTCACTAGTCAAACGATGCTAGATGATTCATTGTAATAAGAAAAAACTAATTTAAACAAATTTTCCATTGTTTAAAATTTCTTTAATTGTTAAGTTGGTATAGGATTTGGAAGCATTTAGTCAGCAGCCATACAAATCAACTAACGGATAAGAAAAACAAAAGTCCAAAGGACAACTAAGCAACAACAGGTCATCACAGTAAAAATATTTTTTTGTTAAACTGAACAGCATGCGGAAAATGAAAATTGGTAGCAAGCTATTTGCTGACACACACACGCACCCCCCCCCCCACCCCACACACACACACACCCCCACACACACACGAAGGCTGTAGAAGTAGACACCACTGACTTGAGACAGAAGAAAAATGCATAGACAACTTAAGAATGTTCTAAAACAAAAAGGTAAACATTAAAAGACATTTTCCATGTCGTTGGCAGACAGCCCGACCAGTCTATTGGACATGTACATTGTGATGATTGCTGAGGACATTCAAATAAGAGGTTATTGCCAAAAAGATGTTATGGATAACAATTACCCATAGAAAAGGTTTTGTCCCCCCCCTCCTAAAATATTTTAAAAGAGATGGTAGCGTCCACAAACGTCAAAAATGTACAAGCAATGGTCATTGTGGCAAGGTTTTCAAGAACCCTGTAGACCCACTTCAATAAACATTGTAAACCACTAAGCAGACATGCTTGGCTTCAAAACATTAAGTTACAATTATTTAAGTTATACAAGTTACCAAAGTATACCCAAAACACATTAAATATTGAGGATGGCACTAGAAAAACAAGGCAGATTTTCAACAAAACAGAAATTCAATTGAAATATTCCAGTTGAGTAAATCACAACATAGCAAATATATGGTTTTTGGAGCAATTACTTAAGGAAACGAAGCTGCAATAAAAATACTGTTTTGTTTATTTTTTATTTTGTTTCCCCTACAATGTTTCTGCGCTGAACCAAATGTGCTAAACATGTAGGTGAGTGTGAAGCAAATATCTCCCTGGTAACGTTTTTAATGTACAATCTTATAATACAGTTTGTATGTTTGGCTTCTCTTGTCAGTATGACAAGTATATATCCTTGGTGTAGTGTTAATAAAAGGGCAAAGTTTCCTTAAATATGTACTCATGTAAGGGTTAACTTTCCCCAATATTCTTAGTTATCTTCTTTCATAATCCTTTATGGTGTATTTGAAAAATGGAGAGACTTCGAAAGGTAATAAATTAGAACTACAGCTTGTCACCAAGACACATTTCATATCATGTTAATTTTATCTTACAAATTAACAAAAACAAAATAAAAATCAATTGGCACAATCAATTCATAACAATTTTTTCCCCCAATGTCTGTACAATTAAAAAAAATAAAATAAAAAAAAAAGACATTTTTCACAATAACCCAAATCCTTTTACTCGGGCATGGTGTGTTTAATGTTTCTGTGATTATATACTGTATGCTAGTGTCTTTAATTCTTGTGTTTTTCCTTTGAGGGAAAGCCAAGTTGTGCTGTTGACAGCCTGTTTCAACAGAATGCAGCAGAAAAAATAACTATATTATATAATACAATTATATAATATAATAATAACTGGTTTGACGTAAAATTAAAGCCATTATACAGAAAAACAGGTAACTCAAAACAATTTCTATTAAAGTA
>JAOEHI010000022.1:1853208-1889740 GCA_025447815.1 Percopsis transmontana
TGTGTGTGTGTGTGTGTGTGTGTGTGTGTGTGTGTGTGTGTGTGTGTGTGTGTGTGTGTGTGTGTGTGTGTGAGCGCAAAACATCTGTAAACAGTGTGCTTCTCTCCAACGGCCAGGATAGTCTAGTGGTCTTGGTATTGGACTCCCAGCCGGAAGGTCATGGGTTCAAGCCCCAGAGTTGGCCTAACCCCTACCTGCTCCATGTAATAAGTAGCATGTAATTGTAAGTCGCTTTGGATAAAAGTGTCTGCTAAATGACCTAATTGTAAGGGGAGATGTAAGGTGCAGAGATGACTGAAGGCCTGCTGTGCTCCACTCATGGTCTAAGACCAATGGATTTTTACTGCTCTGGCGTTTTGGGAATGTCACCCCGCAGGGCACTGCACAGTACCAGTAGATACTCTGTTCTTCACTCTGTTCATATTTGTTCTTCAGCAGATCTGTGAAATACAGGTTTGTTCAAACCTATGCTGTCAGAAATTTATACCTACAGTGCAGTGGCGTATCTTTTTCATCTCGTTATGCCCTCTACAAAAGACGCGTATATCTCGGAGATGTGCTCGGACCTGGTCAACTGGATTCTTCTCTGACAAGTGCTGTCGACTTCGCGGGAGGCGTGTCGCTCACCTGCTGACCTGGGATCAGCGATAAAAGGAAATGACAGTACGTGTTGTGGCTTCTCTTCCAATGCAAGCGCATGTGGCAAACCCTGGTGCTCTTCGTGCCTTACACCAGCCATTTAGGCACCACTCCCAGGCCTTCCTGATCCACGGATTATGGGAAATCTAACTTCTCTGTTACCCTACCTCTCAATCACAGAAAAAAACAACACACTTAATTTAAGGGGAGCTTATACTTGAGCGCATAAGAAAAAAAGAATGAAAGACATTTTGAAACTTGACTTACTTTTAATTTTGTAAATCTGATAAAAACGAGTCATTTGTTTCGTTGTAGTTCATGCGGCTCCTCTTCTGACACAATGTTTCCTGGCAGGGTTCCCGTGCCAGGTGCCGCCCAGTCTCAGGTGATGACAGATGATAGAGTTCCCCGTTTAGTTCACAGTGGCATCGACCCGTGTCTTTCCCCACAATGCATCTCTGTGAGGGTTCTCTGTGACAGCCCAGGCCAGCCGTCTACCTGTCTCACCCACAGCCCACATGCTCCACTCAGCCCCGCCCAGAGCAAACAGTAACTTCTTCAATGTCTGTGTAATATGTAAAACTGTGGTTTACACAGGTACAAAAAGGGATTTTTATTAAATGATAAGACAGGAAGTTGTAACCTGTATTGTAAATGTATGTTGTATGCTAATACCTTGTATACTACTGTTTGTTTTCTATTTTCGGTTAATCGATATGGACCCATATTTTAGTTTGTCAAACAATCCAAACATGTAATTTATCCCAGTATATATGGCAGAAATCGCTAAATATAATTTGTTTAAATGTTTTCTTCCTTTCTTGTTATGTGATGAACAGTAAAGTTGCATAAATACAATATACATAGTCACTTACAGTTACAGGATTTACCCATTATTGTCTTTGAATAGTCATTTTAATAGACAGTATCAAGCATTGACTCGCGTATGTTTCCATGCAGGGAAGCGGCCTCACTGATGTCTGTGGTTAAAAAACAAAACAAACAGCGCTGCACTTGCCTGTCAATTACCAACCATGAGTTTTTAATGGCATGCATGCAAACAGCCAGTTCACCTTCAACAAACATTGTGAGCAGCTAAGTCCCCTCCATTTATTATTTGAACGCCATGAATGACATGCAATAGTTAGATAATAGAGAGAAGAGATATACTTCATTTATAACTATTTTGGCTAAGGCCTGTGTATAAATAAAGTTCAGCATTTGCAGGGACACTTGAACAGGACAAGGTATAGGCTGAGCATGTAGTATGGGACACTCTCTTGTGATTGTGGTCTCATCCCTTTGAGAACTGTAGTCTTGCTGCCAAGAGTTCTCCCCACATGCCAACCTGACCGGACGGTGACATACAGTACCAGTCAAAACTTTGTCCTAACTTTTGTGTCCAAACTTTTGACTGGTACTGTTTATATATTACAGAGTTGGAAACGAAAAAAGACGGCACTCTTGAACTTTCCGAACACCCAACCGCCCAAACATGCCATTCATAATTGCCCCACCACTCGTTTTTCCCTAGAACTCAGCTCCCTTTTCATACTGTATGCTTATCTCAGATACTGGTGAAGTTGAGAATAAGTCATTGGATGACTGTTCTTATAGAGCATAACTCTCAACGGGCTCCCAACCACCCACACACTGACACACACTGACACTCACATACACACCAAACAAAACTACACACTAAGTATTACAATATACTGAAGAAAATAAACAATTGAAGGATGTCAATCTTAAGGTATTTTATTTTTAAATACCAGGCCTATGGGGCCTATAAAGGGAAAATAACAACAGCTAGACTTCCTGCTTTGTGGTACATGCAGGGGCCGGTTCCAGAAAGCAGGATGTGTTATCCAGATTTTTAAACTCAGAATTCCAGGAAATTTTCTGAAGTCAGTCAGTTACTGTGAAAACCCCTGGAGCTCACCTGCATAATGGCAGGTGTGTTTGAGTTAAACCAAAAATGACTGCAGTATTTAATAAATAATTCAGATGTTTATTTTCAGATAGTTAGACATTTTATTCTATCCACATTCGTGTTTGTCTGTATGTGTGTTCATTTCCTCTATGTCCAGTAGCCTACAGACAATGAGACCCCCAACAAATAGAAGTTACCCCTGTCAGAGGCCCCTGTGCCCTCTGTAATGCGGGGGGACGGTGAGTGCAGGTGCAGAGCGACAAGAAACACGGATGGATGGCTGCAGGCCGTCAGACCGCACGCTGGCGAGATTCAACGGGAGGGGAGGGGCTCCGTGCCCGGACGTTACACCCCTGTAATAATGTAATATATCCGTGTGTCCGTATGTCTATGTCCACATGTAAATGGTCAGATGGTGAGATACAATTATGTTAATTAAAATATTATAACGTAGAATGTATGAGAGGCACTTGTGTCCTGAGGGGTATTGGCTCTGATGACTCCCCCTACAAAGTGACACTCAAACAATTCCAAGGCCTATATACAGTATAAAGTATGCCCTAGAAAATTAAGTATTTGTACTTTACCTTCATTTAGCCCTTCTGACTGATTTAGAAATATAAAACGCATAGTAGCCTAAACTGCACTATGCGGGCAAAACGATTATGTAGCTTGTTTGGGGCTTGATGCGTGCAAGTTTTTGTCACGACCTTTTTGAAATATGTTGCCAGTGCTGACGGGTCCCATAACATTCCTGTAGTCATCTCTCCTCTGGCATGCAGAAACTCCGCGCGTGCTGCTGCTTTCTATCGGCTGAATGGATAACTGATAAAAGAGCCTAATGTAGCCTACATTTGTTACCCTCCGAACCAGAATCTTCAATTCGTTTTTTTTTTAAACTGTGTACTTTTGGTCACCTTCTGGGGAAAAACTTAGGAATATATAATGTGAACATCTTCTTATAATATAAAGATTTAATTGAAACGCGATTTAGTTTTTATGTTAAGTGTATTGATCTTACTGAAGCCTATATGGTAAATTCTACATCCATAGATCAACCAAGATGTCATTCACTTCATTGGTTTTTATTTGAATTTTATAGAATTTGTGACGTCTCTTAAATATATAAACATCTAAAAAGTAACATAACTGTCAAATTATATGTTGAAATATATAGAGAAATAGTATTTTATTATGATATTTTTGGATTTTTGCAGTCACAATTGTCTTTGTTTTCCTTTTTTTCTCCCTGATTCTGACATATTGTAACATTTATATTTGAACACGTATATTGTATTGTTTCACACAGAAAACAACAAAATCATTTGTGACCCTCCGATGCTCTCTTGTGGAGTGAAGAAGTAGAGCCTTGTAGAGGCTAAGCGACACAAATTCCTTCAGGGCTCTAGGTTTACCATTAATATAGTTAAATAAAGATTACCATTAATATAATTAGAAGACGCTGACCTAAAACCCAAACATAAAATAATTCATGACTATGAATAAAAACATTAAAGGCAACGAAAAATTACTTATTTTAGTATTACTATTCTTTCTGAAGTACAGCTGTATAGTAGGGTACCGCATGTTCTGAGCTTTCTGAACTACTCAATCCTGCCGTTAGAGGGCAGTAGAGAAACACTTTTCAAGTTACTAAATGAGGTCAGTTCTCCAGACATGATGCTATTAACGTCTTATAATAATTGATGTGACCCTTCCAATTTTTTTTGTCGATTTCTGACTAAATGTCAATTAGAAAACAATAATACAATTATTTAACTTACATTTGTGTCGCTTAAAGTTAAATGCATTTCAAGATGTCATTAATATATGATGTTATTATGCAAAATGCAAATACTTTGGTCACAGTATTTGCATTTTGAGTTAAAATAACTAAATAATCAAATATAAAGGTCTACTAAGTAATGTTTTAGACCAATAACACCTGATGTACATGAAAACTAATGTTCACACACAATTATTTTCTCAGTACAGAATAGGCTATTTCAGTCATGTTTAGAGTTTACACAGGCACAGATGCATCTATGCCAGCAGGTGTCAGTATAGAGTCCATTAGTATATGTCCATTATTATTGGACATCATATTATATAACAAATTTAACATTTAAACATAATCTATTTAAAAAATAAACACCATATCATTATTTAAAATGACCTTGTCAAATCCATTTCACTACAATAGTGCTACTGTAGGCCAAATTAGACACTTTTGAGCAACACATTAACTACATTTTTAATTAAACTTGGGATAAATGGGATGTCATAAATATTGCATCAACGTAAGGTATTTTTTAGTATGTACATGCCAAATGTACAGGCCAAATGATAAAGGGTTATCTTATGTGTCATACTGATACTTATTTGGAATATGGCAGAGTAGCCTATTGAATGAATGGCTACCATGTTACATTGTGTGGTGTTCAACAAACTATTACATATACTACTATGCCATTAGTATCTCAATGCCAGTCATCCGGTCATAGTAAACAATAAGTTAACAATAGCGTGGGCGCTGACTTGAGTACTTTAGAAAAAGTCTCACAGATTTGCATAACCCGATATGACCTTTTATACGGTGTACACTACGGGGTATTAAAGGATCATCAAAACAAAGGGGCCTCCTTTTAACCAAGCCCCGAATAGGAAGAATGTTTGGCCCTTTACATGACTCCAAACACAACTGGTGAAAGAGCGCTCCGTGTTAAAGCACCCAGCGCTGGATCTCCTGACCCTGCGATTCCCCCATTCCAGCACGTCCCCGTTCCAGATAACTTTGAAGTCAAAGACAAAAAGGGGAAAATGTATCCCCGGGGTCTTTGGAATTCATGTGCAGGGCCCACAAAAACAACACTTCATCAGGGGCCCCATTCAGGGTGCTGATCAGCAATATATAGGGGGAAATTCAAATGAGATGCATTGTGCGGGGCAAAAAAGCCAAAGAGATTTGTCTGGTCCCCGGCCCCTTCCTCCTTTCTACCATCCTCTCATGAGTGACTTTGATGTGGACGAGAGGACTGAAAAACAAAGCGCCACGGCCCGGTTTAATTCCAGCGGAGAATAGGTTAGCGGACTGAGTGGGTGGGGGAGAAAGTTTGAGGGTGGGTGGGGAGAAAGTTTGGCGGGGGGGGGGGGGGGAGCAACCAACCCAGTTTCATAATAGCATAGGAGCATTAAAACAACACATGCAATAAACAAAAACCCCGTTAGGACGGGGTGAGGAGGAGCGGATCGGGACGAGGATGAGTGACAGGGGAGGGGGAGAGAGGGACGAGACAGAGAGCAGGAGTAAAGTGAGCTGGGTGGGTGTGAGAAGAAAGACGCTCCAGTTGGTCACTCTATAGAAAAGGCCCCTGCTCTCCCGCTGAGCCCTGGCCAGCTCTTGTCTTGTCTGCTACAATGCTAGACAAGCGGCAGCCCCCCCCCCATGTGCTGGGGCTGCACCGACAGCCTGGGCCCAGTGCCGCAGCATATGGGGGCCAGACCAAGGAGCCTGGTCCGCAATGTGCCCCACAGCTGGGGGGCTGCTGGAGAGGGCAGCAGAGCTACATTCACACACATGGTGTCCTCCTGCTCCTGTGTCTCCTCAGTCTATCACACACACACACACACACACACACGCACGCACGCACACGCAGCAGCTACCATCCTGTCTGCTGAGGCCGAACTGAATAAACACGAATTAACTGAAGAATTAGTTCAAACATAAACACACACAGATGGGTGAGAATGGTCAGTGTGACCGTGGCCATTAGAAAGGGCAGAACAACACCAGGCTGGACTGAGGCTGTGGTTCTGAGCCCAACTGTACGTTTTATTGGCAACACAACATTATTAGCCTTTAAATTGAACGGCACCGATCAGCACTGGAGGAGGAGATAAACAAGTGGCGGGGAAATCTGTGCTAAAAGTTCCTCTAAGCAAGGCATTGGGGATTGGAGGCAGTGCACAAATGCTCAACTATTGTGCATGTATCCACATTTCAAACTATCACATTTTAAAGAACCATGCAATAGATAGATAGATAGATAGATAGATAGATGGTTTTCTTTCTCTAATAAATCTAAAGCGGGCTTTGAGGGCCCTTCTTCCTTCTTTCAACTAACCAAACACCAGACACAGACCCACTCTACTGTACAAAGCATCTTGACCCCACGGCTGAACCAAACACCCTCATTTAGCAGAAAAGGGCTCTAGGTTTTGGCCTGTCCTCCACCCCCTAATTCTGACACGAACTAATGTTGACTCACGGCAGGAATATGTGGCCATTCTGATGCTAATGGGGGATTTAACCACCTCTTTAACCACACTGCCCTAGCTCTACCCTGTTCCCTCTCTCTCTCTCTCTGTGTGTGTGTGTGTGTGTGTGTGTGTGTGTGTGTGTGTGTGTGTGTGTGTGTGTGTGTGTGTGTGACAAAGGAAGAGACCAAAAAAGGAAAAGGGAAAAAAACAGGCCTTTCGGTTCTCATCATAATTAACACTTTAAATAAAATATACAGTAATGCAAACTCTCAATTCACCAAAGGAAGTGAGGCTTCTAGCAATCTAAACAGTGATCATTCATCTTGACCATGTATTACATTCAACATTCTATATATTCAGGTCTCGATGATTATTTAAAATCTTGTCCACAGGGGCTTTAAAAATCTTCCAAACTTTGCACTTATATTGACAAACATTTAGGCTCCAACACAATCCTAAACAGCTTCCAAGTGGTCGCTCATTACAAATACATAATATATGTATGTAATATGGTGTGTATTATGGCCACTATCTATAGGGGAGCCTCAGGTTTGCGATGGCGGAGACAAGGGTCAGGGTCAAGGGTCAGCAGTGAGAGCCATGACTCTGAACGTAAGGCCAGGGGGGGTGCTCGCTGTGCAGCCTGACCTGACACAATACAGTAGTGGAGAACGGACAGGTGGCCATTAGAAGGGCTGTAATCCCCTCCATGAATAGCTTATGGGCAGGGAACAAGGGAACAAGGGAACGAGAGAGAGAGAGAGAGAGAGAGAGAGAAGGACAGGAAGTCATAGGAGAGAGGAAGAACGATTATGAGGAAGAAGGAGAGAAAGAGAGAGGTAGAATGGTAAACGAATAAAGGGAGGAGCGTGTGTGTGTGTGTGTGTGTGTGTGTGCGGGGGTGGGGGGGGGCGTTTGATGTCACCACGGCGAGGCTCTTTAGCCCCGTCTGCGGGCCGCGCTTCAGAGCGGATGTGTTAACAGTTTCAGGCTCAATGGAGGGAGAAATCCCCACAAAGGGAGGTGTACAAATATTGTGGGAAATCCGTCCGCTCTTTAATATTTCATGAAGGCCCACAATCTATTCATGGGGACTCCATTCCTTTGGAGGGGCCCGTATTCAGGCTCACTCCGCGGGCTCAATGGGCAGCCCTTAATTGAGTGCCCGCTCATTCTTCGTCTCCCTGGCAGATTGTTCCCCGTGAAAGCCCCTGCCTCTTCATCCTCCTCCTCTTCTCTCCGAGAGTGCTCAATGGAAAGGGGGCATGCCTTGCTGGTGGTGCATGGGGGAGGGGGGGAGAAAGAAGAGGAGGGGGTTGGGGGGTTGTGGATCAAATATGATAATAGGGCAAGAGGTAGAGAGGTGGGGGCTGGGGGCTAATCCTTAAGGGAGGAGGGTGACTGGCAATTTAAGGGAGGAGGGTGACTGGAGGGAGAAGGAGAGTGCATTAACCTAGGAGGCGGGACGGTGTATTTGCACGCCTGTGTGTGTGTAGCCTATATGAAGGTGTGTGTGTGTGTGTGTGTGTGCGTGTTGATGGGGTGCCCTGGCTGCTCTATGATGCTGAAGCTTTTAAAGCAGGTGACATTCTACGCTAAACCAACAAAAGTAACTAATGCAGTATAGTATTTAGCTTTCAGCATTTAGCTTTCAGTTAGCCTGCTTCAGAATCCTATTAATGCTGTGTGCAGACTGCCTTACGAGGACAGTGTTGCTACGTCATTCATAATGCCCTTAGTAAGGCTAGGCTAGGGTTACAGCACCCTTATTCAATCGCACAACCGTTGCGTTTGTTTCCCGAGGCCTTTCATTATGTGTGATCCATTGGTCCCCTCTGGGTGTTCCTTCTGACTGTTACCGTAGATTCCTGAATCATTACCCACTGCTTCATTGGTCCCCTCTGGGTGTTCCTTCTGACTGTTACCGTAGATTCCTGAATCATTACCCACTGCTTCATTACCATGGACATGGCGACACTCACCTGTTGAAACATGCTGAACACGGCTGAACACTGACCTGTGACACGGGTCACAGGTCAGAGACCGGGTCATAAACGTGCACCTTGTGCCTGCGCTGAGCGCTTCATCCGGCGCGGTGCCGGCCTAACACTGTGACCTAGGGGTCTGGGTGTAATCCGGGGGGGGGTGTTCTGGGGGCACCATCCAGCTGCAGGACGGCCCTCCTTTAATCCCTGATTAAAGGTCATCCCGCTCCCCTATGAGGGCCTGTAAGACCCTGGGAGCTGGGCTCACTCCCGGGGAGTCCCCTTCTCCCACCCCCATGTGTGTCCAACAGGCTTAGAGTGACTCATGAGGGATGGAGAGCGCCTGCAGAGTCCCAAACAGAGGCCAATCCTCCACGGCCAACCAGCACAGGGCCCTGACCCACTCACACACACACTCACACACACACACACAGGGTGCATGGGGAGTTTTAGCAGTACCACGTACCAAGGCCGGGTGCCCGGCCCTATCACCCCCCTGGGGAAGTGTGGCAGAGCCATGCTAAATGGATTGGACAGAGGAAGAGATTTAAAGCTCTCATAGAGCCCAGTGTGTTCCGGGCCCCTGCACCTCGGGGCTTTGATGGTTTGTTCTCCACTTCACTTTTGGGATTTTCTGGGAGATTTTCTTTTTTTTTTGTCTGTGCTGACCTGGCTGTGCCAGACTGCTATTTATTTTTGTTTACTCAGATCAGAACTGGATTTATTTATATATGATGCTTTACCTATGAGTTGTATTTATTCAAAACAGTAAAATAGTGCATTTCATGTAAAATACAACACGTGAAAAAACGTAATTTCCACGACTAAACACACAGCAACGCATCTGCTCAGTGTATTCAATGTTTAATGGAACAAATATTACTTTGCCGAAAAGACAATAAGGCACAAACCAATGTAAATGATCTTTAAACGTTGTTTCTAGTTCAGGGATAATCGCACCATCATTGGTGTCTGCCCATGACCTCACCAGTTGTTTATTCACACTTTTTAACGTTGTTGACAGAAAGCTTTAAGACTAACGCTGGCATGTTAGGAGCTTGGTCATAGGGAGAAGCTGAGATGGATCCCGTAATATGATTTCACTTTGCTTGTTAACCTAACAAGTGTAGATGATTAAATTCTGTGAGCTAATCCCCGACAGCCCACAGGCTCAGGGGGAAGTAGTTCCGGCACAGCCTAATCCAGGCATCTCCGGGCATGGGACAAACTCACCACGCCACTCCAACGGGCCTTTGTATTTGCCGGCATTAGCCTGAGACAGCAGTGGGCACAGGAATGAGGGGACCCTCCGCTGGCTACACTCAAAGCTCTGGGAAGGGGGAGTTAGAGGCCTTTAGAGGGCAGAGAGAAGGGAAAGGTTCAGGGTTTTTTAACAATCAAGGCAGGATTGTATTTTGCTTTTTTTGGCATCACTGGTGAATGCAATGTTTGGTCTGACATAACTATCCTTCTGCAGGGTTGTATGGATTGTAGTTTTGATTGATCTAGCAATGTGAGTGACAACAGAACAATAGTCTGCAAAATTGTGTATTGTGTGGTGTATTTAAATGCCTGATCACCGCCCCAAGATACGTAAATCATAGATTGCTGTTGTCTTCTTTAAACCCCTCTGTCTCACGGTCTCTCCAACAACTGGCACATCCTGATGACAGGATGTGACCACTGACCCCAGACCAACACCTCCCATGTCCAAAAGGAGCCAGTATCATCGTGAAAATGTGCCCCTCGTTCTGAGGGAATACTCATGGCATCAGGTTAGAAACAGGTGAATTCATTGGTAATTGTGGTGTAATGGTAATGCCAATGGTTCAGAACATTTGTTTGGGAATTTGGAATCCCTGGTTTGAATCCTAGAGAAGAAACCCAATTTGTATACGGAAATGATTAAGTTTAGATCTTTGTTGGCCTGAGGTCAACGCATGCAGAAACCAGGATGTGTCCAACGATGGCCAGGGTTCTGGAATAATGTTAACAACGTCCTACACCACAACACAAGCCCTCACGTGTGTCCAAGCTCTGAAGTCATGCGTTAAATAGTTTGACCTTTATAGGCCCTGGCCTATAAATTAATACTCCTAAGTGGCAGCATTGGTCGGAGAGTCACTTAGATAAACACGGCGGAGGTTCATCTCCTTGGCTCCACAAAGAGACAGAGTGTGCCTCCGCCAATGGCTCAACTGAACTTTGACCCCGACAGGCCACAGAGAGCATTTGTCCCCTCGGTAATTGGAGAGAAGGGCCCTTTCGCTCTTCATTTAACCTTTTGGGCCTGTTTCTTTCTTCCCCGGCCACCATAAAGCCCCTGGTCCTGACCCAGTGTTTTCAGAGCCATCTCTCCACCCCCCCATCACAGGCCTTTGAAAGCTGGAGAAAAGCTGGAGTGTGCTTGCCCTGTCAGAGACAATGGTGGAGTTAGCGACCCCTGACCCTGCAGGCTGGGGCTTTTCTTCCTGGATCAGGCACTGCCTTTTGCTACGGTGGGTATTGCACCACATAGCTTGGCAACAGAATGAGGGTAAACACTTGTTAAGATTCCTCTTCTCCGCGCTCACCCCCAACTTTCTTTTCTCTCTCTGCTTCTCTGCAAGTTTTTTTTTCTCCATTCCGTCTTCTTCCTTTAAGTCTGGCTCGGGGTCTGGTTAAGGATGGACAGGAGTTGAGGCAGGCCTGTTGTGTGAAATGCAGGCAGCAGCCTCATGATCTATCACTCTGACAACCCCTTTGTCACCAGACCAGAAGGGAGGGGTGGGGGGTGGGGTGGGGGGCACAGCTGACCAGCTGACCATGGAGGGAAACGCATTTGTTCATGTAATGCAAATGATTTCACGTTGCATCTGCACAAGCATCTGGTACTGACGTTCTACACATTTCTTCTTAAAAAAAGAAAAGGCGCAGTCAATGTGAATACAGTTTTTTTTTCTATCTTGAGAAGACATCACAAAGTTGACAGATCTGACAGTGTTCTAAGCAAACTGGCATAGTACATTTACTTTGGGCAAAAATACCTTCTCAATAAATACTACAGTTGGAAACTATATTATCTATATTATTAACTGTATCATAAATTATACCTATAAAACCAGCATAAGTTGAATAACAGGTGCTCCTGCACCTTTGTACCCAACGAGGGCTCTGACGAAGTTATAAACCCTGATATAAACTGCCTAAACCTTGTCTTGTTTATTTTTTAGTCTTTCCACAAATGTTTTTGAATGCACTGCTTTGTTATTCTACCACAGTATTTTGGGATGTTTGTGGTGTGTGACTAAATCCAACTAAATTAGTATTTCAAGCCTCCTTAGAAGTACTTCCTCTCCTTAATCTCTCGAGGGCCATGAATCCTTGCGCGTCGCCATGGCGTTGCCAAGGAGACCCCCCCTCCACCCACCGGAGCGGTCATCACTGCGGCGAGGCCGGACCTCGCGCGTCCAGATGCCGAGCATGCGCCCGCAGCGAGAGGACCATATGGGTTGAAAGGGAGAGCTCCCTGGGGGCTGCTGCTGGCCCTCTCCCTGGGGACAGGGGCTCATTGTCCCGGCTCTGCCCTCCGCGCCACTTAATGATGCAGAACAGCATTGTACAGTATTGTAAACCGCTCCCTGTTCCTTTAGCTCTGTCGGATCCCCCGTCAATAGCAGTGCCCTCTCTCTCTCTCTCTCTCTCTCTCTCTCTCTCTCTCTCCCTTTTCCCTCTCGCCCAGTAGGTGTTTTAGTGCCCTCTTCTTTCATCCCTTTCTTCAGCCGACTCCACCCTTTGGTACTTTTGCGGGATCGCTTAATGTTCCCTTGAGTGATGGTCTAATTGTGCGGGAACAATTAAGCCATCTGATTTCTCCCCTCTCCTCTTGTCATGTCAACTCTGCTTTAGAATGGTGTTGCCTGAGTACAGGAAAAGGCTGGGGGTCACTCCAGTATCTGTCTGGGCCTCAATGCAGAGCCCCCCGCTGTGTGGTCCAAAAGCCTAGCAGATAGAGGCCCTTTAAAACTACAAGGTATGAACCCTTGAATTAAACGTTTTCCTACTTAAAAATGACAGTAGGCTACTTAAACTTTGTGAGCTTACAGCTGGCGTAGCATAAATGCTCTGCCCTATCAACCCTCGCCCTGTGTTATATCCACCGTTAAGTCAAAGTGATTTATTGTCCCTTGTCTAATAATCTAACCACTCAAAGGTGTTCTCCTTGTAGGCCCCATAAAGCTGCCTCTCTGTCTACAGTCAAAGAGAAATATGCTCCTCTTTAATAGACAGGTGACCCAAACAGCTGGGAGAAAGCTTGGCCCAAGATGCGATGTCTGCACACTTTTACCCCCAGCGCTGCCTTTGTCTACGCATCGCCAACTCGGTGACCCTGTCTGCCCCCGTCTCTTGTTTTGACTTTCATCCCCCTTCTCCGCTCATACCTTCCGCCCCATTTCATACTGTCTGGGATACGCCCTACACGCGTGCACACGAGACACTTTGGATATGCAGCACTACTTTCCACACAGCCATAGAGGGCGCAGAGGACGTGATGTGGACTTCACTACAGACACCAGATTTATGACATTTCCTTTGTCAATTCTATACGCACAGTTTTGTGTTTTGCTAAGGCAATCTTAGAGGTACAGAGGTGCATCCCAAACTGTTATATTGTGTTAAGGCATTTGTGCGCTGCAGATATTTGATTTGTAGGAATGTTTATTCATTCACACTGTAGTATTTGACAGATATCAATTTTGATAAAGTTTCCAAAGAGCTGATAATCATATCTACAGTCTGGGTGGTGAGAAATTTCTATAATGCAGATCATTAAAAAAAACGTGATTTAGAGTTTCAAAAGAGTTTCATAAAAGAGGTTATTCATAAAAGAGGTTAATATTGAATATTTTACCTTGACATCCTTCTGTGACCACACTGGATCCATATTATTGCGGTTTGGGGAGTTTAGGTTGATGTTAATTTTGTGACTGATTTATATATGTTATCGTTACGTATATTCCTAATGCCAACCAGAAAATGAATGAATGAATTTCAATAAATTGCAGTAAGAGTACTGGAGGATTTAATTCCTACTTGCCATCCTTCTTATTGAGTCAGTTTGAAACCCCTCAAAGACATTGATTCCAGCTTTAAGATGCATGCAGATAACCTAAGACAAATGCAATGTACAATCTTTTTAATTTTTTTTACAATTAGATCTTTCATCCAAAGTGACCTACAATTACATGAAGCAGATAGGGGTTAGGCATCTTGCTTAAGCCCCAGGTAGGCTAACTCTGGGGCTTGAACCCATGACCTTCTGGCTGGGAGTCCAACGCCTAGACCACTAGACTATCCTGCCCCCCAGGGCAATATGTTGCCTGGGACCGATGCAACTGAACCACTGCATGCTTAAAAGAGATGAGTAAAATGAAATGAATACGGTTTGCGGAAAACAAATCTGCCTCTGTAAAAAATAAAATGTTGGGCTTTAGTTTAGAATGTAGGCTACTCAACGCAACCGTACACTTTAGCACAATATAATACACTCTACTACTTTGTTGTGTTTTAGCATTTAGAAATACCGCTTCATAATTTTATTAAACTAAAATCCTAAAATCCCTCTTGTCAGCAGGGGTTATTTTTCACATCCCAGCCAGTGGTTAATGGTGTGCCTGTGAGGGCTCGCTCTGTGACAGCAGCACAGGCCACTGTGGTGCTAATGAGAGGAGAGGACAGTCAGGCCCCCTGCTACATATACACCCCTTTGTCTCTCCCGCTGCCCCCCATCATTAGCTTAATGCGGCCCTCTCCCTCGGCTAAAAAGGCCATGGCCGCACTGGCAATGGGTTCACAGATGCAAATCCCTTGGCCAGTGCTAATAGAGGTAAATGAAAATTAATTGATTCTCATTCAAGGGGGCTTGTCAGCCGCCCGCTCTGTCCTCATGTTTTCTTAATATGCAGACCTTGCCTCTTCAACAATACACGCTCGCCCCCTTCCACCTCGCTAGTTCACACACATGGTAATGTACTTTGCCATTGCTATGCAGACCGAACAGCACAAAGGGGAGAGCATATCGGCCTGCCACCTAGTAAGTATGAGAGCCGCACCTCCGCTCGCCGAGCTAAACCCACAAGGTTTCCCAGCAAGGCAGCTGGCGACCACATTGAGATACAGTGTCGTGTTTCATTTCGCTGGCTGTGTTTCATCACAACAACAGCGTTTGCGGTGAGTGGTATTGTCAGATCAAAGCAGCAAAAAGAAGGTAGTTTCTCACAAGTTCTACGTCTACAATTAAAACGATGTATCATAACAGAATCTCGACACGCCCTAAAGCCCACAGGCAGGTTTCTTATGTGGATGTAACCTAAACGTAGTACTTGAGTATCTCTGGTGGTGAGATACTTCAGCTTTAAAAAGGAACAAATTCAATTCAAGACACCATAAATAACACCATGTTTAAAGGTGCACTGCTTAATTCGTGTCCGGAATTGCTGCTGTTTTGTTTTGAAACTCAGCAGCACACGCGCCTTGTGCCCCTGACTGCTAAGTGGCTGGCACTCCTCTCTACAGCACTAAGCTCATACCCTTCTCTACCCCTCCTCCGACACTTTAGTGGACAAACAGCTATGACGCAACGGAGGAGTGTATATACTGTATACTGTACGTAAAACGCATAAAAACACGATTCTCAACCACATTCTCAGTGGACTGGAAGCAATGCAAGGCCCCGCATGACCCCGAGGAACAGCCATGTTAATGAGGTTATGATGGATGTGTATGTCACGTGTGAACAGATCGGGAGTCTCCCCGACCCCGGTCCGCGGCGTCCTCGCCCTCCATTTTCCTAGTGTCATTAACCAGCCTCCTCCTCTTCTGCCCCTGCAGGTCTGGGGGAGCAGAAACGGAGGTGCCGGTGAAACATTAACCAGGCTGTGGAGAAGTGACAGTGATGCAGTGGGCCTGCAGGGGAAGATGCCGCTGTTATCTACCAATGGGACGATTGTTCCTGAGTCTGTAAACTGCTCCCCTAGGTCAGCTGAGAGGTCAGAGGGGACCTTATCTTCTGCATGAGGTGGATGGATGGGGCTCATTATGTGGATATATGATATATGATATATGTCTGGTATGTACCTGTAAGTATGGGTTAAAACATCACCCCGGAAAGACAGGATCAAATAAACACAATATGAGCGCATTAATATTCACATTCAGGGGTGCCTCTAGAAGCTCCTGACCAGAGCTCCGTGAGGGAGTTTGTCTCCTTTATAACTGTGTGAAAGTGTCATTGCCACGTATGTGTGGTGAATTTATGGAAAGCTGAGAATTATGCACACATGGTGTTTATCTCACTGAGTGAAAAACACCCCGACCTCCCAGGAGACACTATTCATATTAAACTGAATCACATTCACTGGCTCTGCCCGGTGACACATAGCTTTACATCATTCCATAGAGCATACCGTGAGACCACGGTGCCCATCAATTTAACAAGCAAAAATGTACAAAAATGCCCCGTCCCCCACAAGCTCACACACACAAAAACGCACAAAAACCAACACGGTTCAGAATCCCAAACCAATCAAAGCCAATAAAACCAACAATGCTTTTGCTAGTTTTTGAGTAGGCTGTGAATGAGAACGAGAGATGGCCCTACAATGAAAGCCTGTGAAAGGAGAGCCATTTGCTAAGCTATCATTCATGAGGCATGGGTCCCATGCCTGTACAAGCTTGCTCCCAGCTCCACACACTTGTTGCCATTGTGACACCCTGGCAGAGGCTAGCCTCTGTAGTCCCGGGGATCAATTCAAACCCTGACAACACCGCACTAAACCAGGCGGCCATTTGTTCCGAGCAAAACCCCCCAAGAACCCCCCTCTCCCCATCTGTCAGGGGGGCCCCCGAGGCACTTTGTGTCGATGTGAGTGGGTGGGGATAGGGGGTGTGAGAGAGGAGGTTAATCAAGATTTTGATGAGGAAGGGAGCGGGAAGAGGAGGGCATGGAGAGAGTAGGTGTGTGTGTGTGTGTGCGGGTGGGTGGGTGTGCACGAGACAGTGAGTGAATGTGTGGGAGGGGAGCACGGTCATTATGCTGATTTTTCCTTTCCCTTTCACGCCGTCAGAAGAATACTTTCTTTTACGTCCCTTTTACCTCCGCTAGGCGCTGCTCTGTCCCCCTCGCTGCCCACTCTCATGGTGCAGCGAGGGTGGCCGTGTGGGGACAGAAATCTGGGAATTGGGTCAATTATGGATGGCGGCTTGCTGATGAGGGAGAAAGGGAGCTGGTGAGAGCAAGATGGAAGGAGAGAGAGAGCGAGAGAGAGAGCGAGAGAGAGAGAGAGAGAGAGAGAGAGAGAGAGAGAGAGGGGTGTTTTTCTAAACGCCCGGGACCGGCGAGCGTGGCCTTGACCCGACCGCCCGGGTTTGGGTCGCTCTGTTGTGACGCTTCTAACTGGACCCAGACCTCCCCCTTGAGTGCCACGTAAAGTGGAGCTGCCCCCCCCATGGCAGTACTTCTTGCTGTAGCTTCTCACACACACACACACACACACCTGCACATTCTCAAACGCTGTTTTTGTTTTCTCTCTATTTGCGTTCAGGGTATTGACGATAGATAAAGGAGGCAACGGGTCTGCACAACTGTTTGTTCTTCCCTTAATTAAGAAACCTGAACGGCCTCTTTTCAAGCGCTCCCGTGCGACGAAAACACCTCAAAGAGCAACTCCTGTTCAGGACCAAGGACCAAACTATATAGCGCTGTTCCCCCGCTGTCCGCGGTGTTAGTTTGGGGCTCCGTGTTGCCTCTGGCCCACAATGAGACAAGCGCCGACCTCTGGCCCTGCCACTGACCCCTTCTCTTCCAGGGGTTAGGTGCTGAGGCAGATGTGGGTAAACTTCCTCTGTGAGCTACAGAAGGGGGGCCCACTTGTTAGAGGACTGTTTTCTCCCTGGCTTTAGAGTAAGTAAAACGTCCAAGTGGAAGATGGGTCTAATTGGGGAAAGGTCGGGATGCAGGGTTAAAATAGCAGCACACTAACCGGAACACAATGGATATCAGTGAAGGAATGGGAGAATCGGCGGATGAAAAGGTGTTGGTGCGTCCATGCTCCTAATTGGCATCTTGAATGTCACGGGCATCAAAAGAGTCCCGTGGAAACATCACTGCACATCGGTGTAATTGGTGCAGAGAATCACACACACACACACACACACACACACACACACACACACACACACACACACACACACACACACACTCGCAACTCAGCTATTCAGCGGCTAATTATTTAAGGACTCCATATACTCTTTACTTAGTCAATACTGAAATAAATTAGCCTACATTTTACATGCTTTCCAGAAATTAATGAAAAAGAATTAAATGAAATCCCCAATACATTCAATAAATGAAATCATAATGTTGAGTCAATACAGTAAAATTGTCTCTTCTCAGTATACACTCGTGTAAAATGTGCTAAATAAAAATGGAATTTCTTTAAATCATGTATATAAAACGTTTAATGCATAACAAAGCTTTAGAATCACAAAAAAGTGCCCCCTGATATTCTTGAATAACACCAGTAGGTGGCACCAGTCCAAAGGCTAAAAACGTCTTTCAGGCAGCTAGCAGAGCTTTGTCGAGAGTGATGTCAACTTTGAAAATCCTTAACCAAAACATTACACATATAGCACGGCCTACATCACAAACTTGGAAGATAAAAAACATAGCAACTTTCCTTCCAGCCCATAATTTCATCTTCACCCAACCGACTGTACAGGCAGGTGATGTTGTGTGTAGCCTCCAGCATTTGTGACAGCAATGAAGTGAAGCTAAACGTTATTACGATTATTAGTAGCGAAAAACGGCAATACAGGAAATTGGTCAGTCATTTTTATTTTGGTTAAAGGAACATAGGCTACGTTCTTCTTTGAGTTTCAAACCAAAACAACAGCGTTTATGTAACGCAGTTTCTACAACAATGTTCCTTTCAGACACATGGTGGGGGGTGTATCTTTTAATACATGAGAAAATAATTGCTTGGTCGTTAAATATATACCTGGCTTCAAATAAAGGGTTGATTCCAAGATACTTAGTTACAACAACCTTTAAAATATTACTCTACTTTGTTTGTTTTAGTTAAGCTGCCACTCAAGTATTCAAGATTCAAGATTACTTTATTTGTCCCTACTCCCTAGGGAAATTTGTCTTGGACACAAGGGCTACCACATAAGATACAGTTATAGCGCAGTAACAGACATAAAGTGCGTAGCACAAACAAATGCAGACATAAGTGCATTCAAGTACATGCAACACAGCCCTTCATTTCACACCCTCCTTGTGTCCTGAGTTTAGGGGATTCACTGAGAGAGAGATGAAAGAATTGTTATTGTTGTTATAGCTATTCAGGTATCTTTGTCTGTATTTAATTGTATTTAACCCTTTAGCGTCTAACTGATAGTTTGTATTCTGAATACAGGACATGGGAGGGGTCAGTGATAATTTTCCTAGCCTGTTTAACAGTCTTCTCAAACAGCATTTGGAGGGAGGAATGCTCCCTCACCCCCATCACTTGTTGTGCTGTGTGGACCAGGATATTTATTTGCGATTTTAACTTAACATTCATCCGTATCAGTTGTAGGCCCACTCTTTATACGGAAAATATCACATTTTAGGAATGAAACCATGTCATGGCCACCATGCACCTGTATGAGCTCAAATATTCCTCAATTTCCCAATGTGGTTACCCCGGTTATCACGTGTTAAAATGTCAATGAAATGCCATGGCACGTGGAATTCCATTAACTCCTGTGTTATGGCCACTAGTGGGGCTAATAATTAAAAGCTCAAGGTAATAATTCCCCTTTTAAATCACCCTAAATGGGACAGCCTAGTCGGGTTCTGGGGGCAACCCTTTCTTCGTCTCTTGAGAAAGCGCCCATCTCCTCTGCACAAGTATGTGGGCCTGTCAACCTGGAGCAGCATCTCTCCTGGTGTGTCAGCGGGGGTACGAGAGTAGCAAGGGTCCCGGGTGTGAACCGTTCCCATTTTTCCTTGGCCAAAGAGTCATAAATGTCTCGTCCCCATTGTGTGGGAACCCATCTCGGACATTGTCCTTGTGACTCTGCCCACCAGTAGCCAATAAGTGGAACATGGTCTCCTGTCGAGCAGCAGTCTAGCATTCCTTGCATTTCCAGTCGGCTGTCTGGCATAAGGTCGGAAGAGACACCGTCAAGCCGGGGAACACTGTTCTGGTGCTTCTTCCTGAAGAGGAGGCAGTGGTTGTCTCCCCATTGGAATTCCATTGTCTCGGACGTGTGTCCTTAAGGCATAACTAGGCTGTATAGTGTGATGTTTAGGGCAAACTGCAGCTAACTAGCTAAAGCTACCACGTCATTAAGCATGATGTCAGCGGAGAATGCATCTTCATTACACTTATTTTAATGGTAAATTTGGTCAGCCAGGTCTTTTCTACTCTTTTTATTGTGGTTTAGTGTGTGGTAAAATAATAACCGCAGGAAGATTTTCTCACGTTTTTAACATCTTTGCCAAGATTCGTTTATTGGAAAGCTCTTATCTGTGACGTCGGCATCAATTTATGTTTTTAACAGAGTTGTTTGTTGACAATAGCTAGGAGGACAACACGATATGGGATGTTTTGACATATCTTCCATCTTGTTTAGTAGCTACTAATACACGTCTAAATATAATTGAAAGCTCAAACAATGTCCAACAACTAAAACGTTCATAGACTCTCCTCTACTGTCCCACAAGTCCAACCAACAAATCAAAACAGCATCGCTGTTGACTAAACATATTCCTGATATTTTGCAGTCCATTATCACAGGGAGTAACTTGCTAGCTCTCTCTCCTCGAGTGGCCCCTCGCTGTAATGTAATAACTGTCATCTCAGGGTTGCTTCCTGACGGTGCCGCAGCAGAGGGAGGGTCGGGTCGAGTCCCCAGAGGTCATGAGACGGGACCGACGCTCGGCCTCGTGGCCCAGTGAAGGCATCTGCCTAATCAACCCTTCAGCAGGAGTCCTACATTCATTATGAACCCGGCGCTATTGCCCAAGAAAGGTAACCAGGGTCTCTCTGGCCTTTTACTTTAAAATGCTTCAGGGAACGGCGACCTCCACAATGGTGCCATTTTGTCCTGCCTTTTTTAATCAAAAGTAGCCACACTGACAACTGTGTAGCCCCTTTGTCTCTGGCTACTAGTGTTGTTGGTTCGTGTTGGCCACTTATTGGACTTAGATTTTTTTTCAGAATCTTGTTTTGTAGTTGTTTACAGATTTAAGTCTTGTTGTGGTAGAGGGTGGCTCAAGTTTGCTTTTTTAGTATACTGTATATTAGTATACAGTATATTAAGCTATATTAATAATTTTCTCATATTTGGAACATACAGCCTTACCTGTACAAGCATGATGGTCTAATGATTTAGGTGTTGGTTCTTGTAATTCCGTCATTGTTAGTTTTTGAACGCAAGCTGAACATGTTGCGCCTAGCAATGGTTTCCATTACAGCAGCCTGTCTCAACCGTTGTGACCCCCAACCGGGGGGTTCTTAGCTCGCAACCCCAACAATACATGCTCACAACTACACAAACATGCACAATTACTGCACAAATGTAGTCATACGCATCCAACAAATATATAAATCCCTAGATCCTTAATTGGAAATAAATGAGTACTTAAATTGATGTATAAACGTTTCATTAAAAAATTAAAATAAAACAATTAAACACATTGTTAGCTATCTTGAAAACTCCCCAACGCTTTGAGAGATACTATATTATCCGGCCAATATGGCCAAGAATGGGTGATGACACAAATTAAAATGAATTAGAGTGGGCTTTGGATTTAGTTTACCTTTAGCTTCCCTCAGAGCTTTGAAATGTATTGTTCAATCAATCCGTAGTTGCTTTGGGGAAAACTGTGTCTGCTGTTTTTGTTGGATATCAATTAGAGAAAGTTTCGAGGAACATTAACATCTAAGGAACATTAACTCTTACTTGCAGTCATAAAATAAAGTGGTAAAGGGGAAAACAGTATTCACTGTGAGGTCCCCAGGGGAAGCAGTATTTTTTACCGCTCTAGATTTAAAGTCTCGTTACTGGGAGATTATTAGATTTAATCTAGTAAAGGGGAGCGTGAAGTCCCGATCACCCCGAAGGCTTCTGGGAGTCTTTCAAACAGTAGGAGAATTCTTCTAGGCTGACCATATGCTCGTCTCCCCCAGCCCCCTCCCCACGGAGAGGGGTGTGTGGCTGATACAAAGGTGAAACTCATTCCCACATCACCTGAGGCTAATGAGCTAGTCACTACTGCGCCGGCTGTGGGTCTGCAGTTAAGTCTTCCAACGGTTAGCAGCATAGCCCCCCTGTGTGTGTGTGTGTGTGTGTGGAGTGGATGGAGCACTGGGTCACCCGCGGTGCGGAGGTGGCCCGCGGGGTCTGCCCTGGGGGCACCAGCGGTGGCCGGCTGGCCGCAGGGCGGTGAGGTGCAGAGTGGGAGAGTCTTTTGGGGAGCCCTTTGAACCGCGGGCTGCAGGTGGAATGTGCTTAGTCAGCAGGCCGCCCTTTTCACAGAGCCCTACTTAGGGGTTAGCCTGGAGAGTCAAGCTAATGCTAATAGTCCTTGATGTGGTGGTCCGCGACTGGGATTTAGCAGTAATCAGGACCCGTCCATTGTCCACAATCACTAACCACCCTTCACACTCTTTGAACTGATGCGTCGCGAGGCATCGCGTAATGGAATTGATTTGAGGGAAAAACGTATTATGTTTATGTACTAGAGCACTCACTTATGTCAGTCCAAGAGCGCCAGCACGGCCTCCCTAGCTGGTGTATTTACGCTGGTTTTGGCTGTAGGCCTGTTGCTGCAGGGGTTAGGTCCTGGGGACCCCTAAAGGGAGCTCTTTTTACCGGAGACAGTAGGCCAGTACCGTGCCAGGCCGCGACATCTGAAGGAGACCCTGAGGGCCACAGCTCTTGTATTATTAAGTGAACAAACCAAGATATCCTCCCCACGGTTTCAGTCAACACACATTAAGGCATGATTCTTAACCCCCCTGCTATGCTCAACTGTAAGGAATAGCAAAAATGTTCCTGGCTCAAACCCGGTGCAGTTTTAACCATCTGAAAGTAGTTAAAAAAAGTTTTTCTCCATCGACATTATCTTTAGCTCATTTTAACAATTTTTTCAATATTTAGCGTAATCAAGTTTCCCCCCCCCCCTCACAGATCAAGGTTTACTTATGATAATTCACTTGTTTCTCATAAAAAATCATTTTCAAACTGTTTTTTCTGTACATTAGCAAAAACTAGACATTCAACACATTTGTTTTATTTATTCTTATTATATTTATTTATTTTTGACATATTTTCTGTCATAGGGGCATGTTGATTAATACAAACATAACATCTCACATTCTACATTTTAGTTTTTAACAATGTTTACAATGTTTAACAGGAACCCTGAAAAAGAAAGAAAGAAAATTGTGTGTGTCTGTGAAGCGCATGTAGTGGCAGGATGCCACCACACGTGGTGCTAGTCTTGTCGTCTTTGGGCTTGCAGACTCGGCACCTCTTCCTTCTTCCCCCCCCCCCCAGCAGCAACCTAGGAAGACACAGACAATGATTACTTTACTAGTTTGAACAGTATAGAAGTTTGTCTTCCTGATCCCCTGACTCGCACACACTCACACATACACTTACCTGGGGCACTGGTGGGGTAGGTGCGTCCTCTTCCTGGATCCACCTCACCTGGGCTGCCGTCTCTCAATGCGGGGTGTCACAAGTGCTCTCCCCAGCCCCTCGAGGGAGAGATGTCTCTTGAACAGCTTGGAGGCTTTATGATGTGGGAAAATCTCAGTCCAGATGAGGGGCGCAGGATAGTCTAGTTCCCAGCCGGAAGGTTGTGGGTTCAAGCCCCACAGTTGGCCTACCTGTAAGCATCCTTGAGCAAGATGCCTAACCCCTACCTGCACCATGCAATTGTAAGTTGCTTTGGATAAAAGCATCTACTAAAAATGACACAATAAAAAATGGCAAACGCATTCTAGGCCGACACGTCCACAATGTTAGAATAGTTAGAATAGATGACCAAAGGCCAGCCCTCACTTGGCGGGCGTTGTAATCCAGGATCATCTCAGGTTCCTGGTGCTGACCTTGGCATCCTAATGCAACATGCACATCAGCACAGCTTTTCCAGCGAAAAGGGCGGGATGTGGTGTACTGTATTTGGGGGTCTGTCTGTCTGTCCGTCCCTGAGTGTGGGCGGAGTTTTCCTGTGGAAAATACAAGGTTCCCGTCTTAGGTAGAATGATATTTGATACTTCTCGCACCTTTCCTGCAGAAAGTCTCTATCTGTCTGTCTGTTGGGAGAGATTGGGCAATCACATTGTGTCTTTTAAAGACACAATATGATTGCAAACATCATTTTTTATTTTCATATTCATTACACTAATTAGGCCCAGCAGAAAAGGTTTCATGCTCCAAAAGTTATTAAAAACATGTTTATTGTATTTTTCAAGTTGACCCGCAACATAACAGGAGGGTTGCAAATTCAAGCTAAGTAAATGTTGCAGTGGTTGCGTTTAGGCCTATGTTTCAGAAAGGTAAAAACACAAAACAAATAAAATATACAATAAATAAACAATGTCAGAGGTCTAAAAAGATGTCTTGTCTTTCATCTGTTCAGTGTAGTACAAATCATCTTGGAAACCATCTTGGAGTAATACTTACTGAAATGTGGCTAATCATTGTCAAATAGTTTCATAATTCTGCATTTTATAGTTATATTTTATAGTTATTTATAGTTATTTATTTATTTCTGGTCAAAAAATGATCTCAGGACCCTCTGATGGTTCCTGACCCCCATGTTGGGCATCACTGTACCGTGTGCCATGCTCACCGACCTCTGAGCAAGGCCCCCGACCCCACGGTCCCCCAGATGGCCTCCAGGTGGACCCTGCTAATGAGCCTGAGTCTCTACTTTGCTGCTTCCCAGGGTTGGAGGGGGGGGTAGAGCAGACCTGGAGGGTCAACACTGGACGGGGGGGGGAGACAAACAAATCTACGGAGGAATACTTCACGTCACTTTCTCAAAGGATGGGTTTCAAAAGGAAGGTTTATTGTATCATTTTGAAACAGTTGCCAATTGAACTGCATCATAAACCCATAATAGTCCCAAATAACGCAGCTGGTGAATTTCTCAATACTGAAACAAATGGCGATGTTGTGCTGCACCAACCTTTTAATAAGGTGTATGTTGACAAAGAGTGAGCCGGTCCTTTAATGGTGTGCTTGTGTATGTAACTGAGCATAGAGGAAAAGGAGGTAGGATTTACAGTATCCTGGTGAAGAACCCCATTTTGGCTCCTCTGATTTAACTAACTACACAGTGACCCACTTGTTGTCTTATTTCCTGAATGAGCCAGGCAAGGTTCTGTCTGCCCTTGCAGTGGGACATATTCCAATGTAAACAACTCCTCCTTCAACTGTGTTGTGGGCCACGTGAAAGAGAAAGCAGCGACGAATGGGAGTGTTTGTTTGGGCTCGGCGACCCTCCGCTTTTGTTTCCTCGGCTTTTAGTCCAGCTGAGGCGGGGTGTTTTCAGGGACACAAATTGTCTCCTCTGCCATGTTTGGCCCAAAATAAACACCAAAAGGGGGCTAGGGGCTTGTGAAGTGTGTGCATCTCTACATCAGAAGGACGTGGAGGAGGTGATGTTTAGGGTTTGGAAGTGTCTTTGATAATGGGTTGTGTCTCTGGGGGACATGGAAACACAACAGTCCCTAGATAATGACCATGGGATGTATGGCCCCCTGTTTTAACACAAACCATGTTACCCATACCACGGTCCCCTCATTTGCTAAACTCCTCAAAACCCACCCTTTTTCAAGGTTGCCTATGACGTTTGACCCTTTGTTCCACTCTCACCAGACTGTTTTATTTTATTTTGTTTATTTTGTATTTATTTCTCAGATAAAATGTTTATTACTATATAATGTTTATCAGTTTGCTTTATCTCAGCCAACTCATTTAAATCCATGTATTTGCAGTGTAAGATGTCCTTGAATTTTTAGAAAGGCGTCCCAATAATAATGTATTATAATGGAGTCCTGGCAACACGTGTTGCAACTGTGGCATTTGTCTTCCCCCTGGAATGTGCTAAACTCAGCAAGAGAAGAGAGTGACAGAGGAGCATCTATTCGAGCAACGGGATTTTGACTGTCTTTTGCAAACCCAGCATCTTTTCCCTGCTCTGTGGAGAACGGTGGTGGATCTTTAGAAAAGCACCATTTAGTTTGGGCTTTGTTATGATAAAGTATGCTGTAATCTGTCACTGCCTCTGACAGGCTTCTCTACTGTCTGCAAGACAACCTGAATCTTGTTCCTTCCTGTCTTTTAGCTTGTCCCTTGGAAGGCAGTTTAAAAAATGGCTCAGGGCATAGATTATGTTTTTCTACTACTCCAATCCCCTTTATGCAAGCAAATGGAGTTGTTTTTTACTGGGGCAGCGTCTTGCACATGTTGGGTCTCCCATGGTGCTGGTCAGTCAGACTGGAATACCCGGCCTTCATGGAACGTTCTGGAGCCATAAAAGACTCTTTGTTAAGCAAGAGTGGGGTCATCTCTCTCTTCCACTGGCCAGTAAACGCTCACATTCTCCACCTTTCTTATGATTTTGTTTAGCTCGCGGGCCCCAAACAAAAGTGCAAAGACTTGAATTATTCACAGGGAAATGAATAAAGGAATAATTTGCATTGATTTTGCTCCCCAACAAAAGGAGTCATTTTTGGCCCAGAAGATCTAGAAAGCAAAGCGTTTCTTCAACCAACAAAATGGGACAATAAGGTCAATGGTACCTTTTTATTATGGCTATCAAGCAGGAAAACCTCAAAATTGGCCCTTTGTGTAATATTAGCTTGAGGGATTTTCCACTTGGTCCATGGGCATAGATTATGTTTGACTTCTCTATGGAATTAGCGCATTTGATCAAAGTTGGAAAAACTTGGTCTGAATTTGAATAATTTGTCTTGTGAAAGTTTAGACAGGTTCTTTTTTCACCCAAAACAGATTGAGGCTTGTATTCAGCATGTTAATGCAGGGGGAAATTGCATTTTCTAGTCTGTGATCATCTGTTAGACTTAATCACCAGCATTCGCCACACCATGTGAAAAGTCCTGTTCCTTACTTACATCTCATTGGTTCAGCAACAATGGAGTACGCTAAGTTTGACGCAGAATATCAGGGAATAAATGAGTTATTCTGCTTTTTTTTTATTTAATATTTGTTTTCCTTCCGTTTTAGTAAACACAACATAAACTAAATATCAGCATTTGAACTTGTCAGTTTAGATAGCATGTCAGTAACGTGTCAGTTTAGATAGCATGTCAGTAACGTGTCAGTTTAGATAGCATGTCAGTAACGTGTGTTTGCATGTCATTGATGCAACTACCTACCTGGCAATTACATCACTCATTTTACATAATTACCAGTAGCAGAGATTGCATATTACTTGGATACATGGTGGACATGCATAAAAATATGCGAATAAAATGTGATGCGTGCAGAGCACAGTGGTAGGAAAATGTACAGTTCACATGTAGGTTAACGGGCAAGACTTTAGCTGTACTCAGACATCAGTTTCTTGACACCCGCTTTTGTAATCGCTTGATTTTTTTTTAAATTCCTTTGCTGTCCATGTTTGATCCTTTGTCTTTGCTGTGCCCACCCTGGTGGGCTGGGGACGAGGGGGTGGCCAGTTGCTTACAGCGCAGCCTTGTCACTAGCACCCAGGAGGGCCATATCTGTCATAGCAGATTCCACAGTGTCACTGTGATATGAATGAAGCACACTGCTGTGTCCAAGCTGTACGTGTGGAACCCAAAGGGGAGCTGAAATGCTATAATGTAATTATGTGGACAGTTTCTCAGATCCATTAACTTGAAATGGTTCTACAGCCCCTATTCAGTCGGTGGGCAGCCATGTCTTTTCTCAGGGGGGGCCTCTGAAGTCATATGAAAAGAACCTCTCTGTACTCATTGTAGTCATTGTCTTTGTAAGCCTGTTATTAGCGGGGGAATCAAGTTGCAGCACACCACTGATGAGAACTACAGAGATTTTAAAGTTGCAGGTTAATTGAGGGATAGGATTTCCTTAAATGGGCAGTTTTGCTCAAAGAAATCACACTGGGTTTCCAAACGTTGGCAAAACATTTTCTTTAATCATAGAAACCCACGTTTATGTTTACAAATAATTGTAAATAATTGTAATAATAATTAGCCCATGCATAAGTAAATGGTTAGAGATGAATTTGATCATGGAGATAAAATGTATTTTCATATCAAAACAGCAAACTCTAGCATCACAGTGAACTCAAACTTTTCCTTGCGACGCGGTTTTCATTAGTCTTTCCAATAACAACTACATATAGGAAGTTCTTTCAGAAGATGCAACTCAAAGAACTAGTGGTGCATACGTTTCGGAAATACTTTAATACAATTATTTAACATAAAAATTTGTTAATTAACTTAGAATTAAAAGTTAATTAACAAAATAATTGTTTATAACTAGTTGGCGTCATTTTCAAAACTATTAGTGAATCACAAACGATAACCAAGTGGGCCTATTTCACTTAAAGACTAGTTAACAACAAGCCGTGAAAACGCTACTCCTATCCTAGTGCCTAAGTGAAGATTGCATTAGTCTTGTAGTTTATACAAGATCCCTCAAACATTTATTTAGGAATCAAATTAAAGGTTCCAGTAATTTTCCACAATTTGATTTAGTGCTTTGTGTTTACCTAATCTGTGGCATTCACTGTTCTTCACACAGACACCAGTGAAATTGTCCAAATGCGTCACTGCACAACTTTAAAGCCCTTTCCCATGTATTGCAGTCTAGTGACCCATTCTAAATAACCTATATCATTGGGGAACTGCGGTTTATAAAGGAGTCCATTGGAATCTCTTGTGAAAGGATTTTTTTGGGTGGAAGCCTGGATGAAAAGTGTAAAGATGAGGATAAAGGAGAAGTATAGGAGATGTCAGAACGCCTTTGGAAGGAAAACAAACTGCAGCGACCAATGTGAGTTGACTTAATCTGATTAGACTAACCTCATCAACAGCCCACTTAAAAGGGAGAAGAAAGCCTTGAATTGGGCCGAAAAGCAAGAGAAAAGGGTCTCTCTCTCTGTTCAGAAAGCCAAAGAAGCTGTGTGAATACACCACATTGTCCTGGACATGCTGGTCTGCAGATGGCAAAATGACAACAAACTGCTTGAAAAGTGAGGCAAATATAATTGATCTCAGGTTTTTTTTGCAGGTATGCGAATATCCAAGGGAGTAATGAGATTAGAGAACAATAAAGTGAAGTGAAAATCCATGAAAATATACCACTTTCATGCTCATGCTTGTGGTACAAACATTTACCTTTGAAGTCTTTTATTGAAAACACCCACCCCATGCCAAATTTATATTATAATATTCAAATTTTGACCTATTAAAAAACACCCCACAGTGATTGGTACAACATCAAACAATAAATAATTGAACAGGAGCATAGCTGTTTTAATACCAGCACAGTGATTGGTGTAAAACATTTAATACATCTAGCCACTCCCAATTTTGAGAAATCCCCAGCAACAATGCAAACAAATTATTTGATCCCAGCTGGAGAACATTTCTTTAGATCTATTGCCAATCATGTCACTGAGAACAATGTCTCTAATCACATAGTTTTGCGCAAATATCTGTTAAACTGTAGTTATTTTTCAATGATTAACTTTAATTTAACTAGATGTGTGTGTTTTGGGTGTTCTGCACAATCCCTCTGTGATTTAGGGGATCAGCCACAGGTGTCCTCACGCCAACCCTTTGGTCCGGTAACGATTCCACCTTTGCAGGACAAAACAGATTTGCTTGCTTTCAGAGTTCAAGTGATGAGTTAAAATCAAATCACTGAAGGTATTTCCAACTCTGCTGACCTGCTAATGATTCAGTGAATGATTCAGGTGCATTTTAAATGTCTCCCTAATTTCTGCCACTTTTCCACGGTTCAAACTTGACACAGTATCAAAAAACAAAGTATACATCACACATCTGCAAGTATTTTGATTGGGGAGTGTATATAAAGGGATTGCCCAGCCAACGCCAGCTAATACAGATATAATTGACTCTCCTTTCGACATTCTAGACGCGGATTATGACAAGTGTGGAGTCTCATTATTTAACCACAAATGAAGCAGACGCCAGCGAAAGAGAGCTGTTAAGCACGCACCCGAGCTAGACGACACACTACGGGATTGGGATAAACCTGCAAACAGAGCTTCTCCTTCCCGGGCCCCTTTTCATCTCCCCGTCTTCTCCTCCTGCACGCCCGTACCTCGTAAACCTAAGTCAAAAAGCAAGTGCCTTTGGCTCTCATCCAGCGGGACGTTGAGCGTGTCTTAAAAGAGCAGTGGCTTCCGGGCCCCTGCATTCCTGCGGCTGCTGCTGCCGGCAATCAGCTTTAATGATGCCCTAATGATGGAGTCACTCAGAAGGTTTCATTCAGTTTGAAGGGGAATTCCTGTTCTCTTTGTTGTCTCCTGCGGCATCTTTGAAATGCAAAAATTAAGAGGGGAATTATGGGTGGATGCAGTTTCAAATAACCCAGAGGGAGCGGTTGTGAGACGCGCTCGTGCTTCAGGTCCGGTGCCACACAGGTGTCACTCTGAAATTTTGGGGGGTGGAAATGAAACAACAACTCTTATGGGCCCGACGTTTCCCAGCGAGGAGCCCTTTATACGGTGTGGCCCTGTATGTGGTGAGCACGGCAGAATTAGGGTCTGCGTCATTTGTGGCGGATCCTAAAATAAATAAAGTCGACGTGAGCCCCCGGCACACACAGCTGGCCCTTGAGACTCCAGGATCCTGGGTAAACAAGTGTCCAGCATGCCTCAACAGAGCTCAAACACAGCAGGGACGTGTGCCCCCCGAACAATGACTGATACTCCACTAGGGACCGGACTGAACTGCGGCTTAGCGAACCTTTTATTGCATTGGAGCCGTTTCAATGGACTGCTGGTCGTCGGCGGATCATGGACTTACACAGGGGTTGTAAAATTACAATTACATCTAGTCCTTTGATGTTTGCAACGCACCCATTGTTGTATAACGCACCCAAGTTGATCTAAAGTGGAAATCTGCAATACACGTTACGAGATGTGTTTTGCCAGAGCTTGAGTTACTTACATGTAGCTCTAGGAACATTAATTCACATTCTTACTTTAATGTATTGTTGAACAGTGTTGTTTCTATCAGGGTTGTTTGCTGTAGTTCTGCATGAAATACAAATTGTGAATGTCATTCTTATGTAAGAAGGAAAACACGTTACTTTTTATTAGCACTCAGATGTAGCCTAATGCGCCACCTTTTGCGCCACCTTTTGGTAATTTAGAATATTACTTGGAACAACAACATGCATTTTTTTTTTCAGGCTTTTCTTGTTTTTCTTGTACTGTTGGTCTGCTGGAAATCCTCTGTGGGAACATAAATAAACGCCTACAACTCCTTAAGCTTAAGAAAAAGGAAGGACAGATATATAGCCTAATAATAGGCCAAATAATTTCATAGGATAAAATTTACTGTCGAACCGAGGTTGGAAATTTGTCTGAAATAAGGCTGAACCAAGGAACTTACTCAGATTATATAGGTCTAACCTATTGCTAATGATAATAAGACGTCCCGTACATGCTTATTAATGTTTAGAGAGAACTGGAATTGTAGTATCTTTAAATGTATTTAATTCCGAGCGCAGTAGAATAAATTATGTTGAATGAAACAGCTTCATAAAATAGTCGCTAGATGGTGCTGTCTCCCTTCAAACACGGACACTGAGTCTCAACCTGTTGTGTAGCCTATACTAAATTGTAACAACACACGAGTATTTCGGCACACACAGTAGCCTATAACTTTAATTAGTATCTTAAGTTAATTAGCTGGTTGGATATAATAACTCGTGTAAGCTATCCTCGCTGCGTTGATTATTACCGTTTGTACCATAATAGACGGTATTGCTATAGCTATAGGTTAAATTGCAATCATCATCACATCTAAAACGTCTTGTCCTTTATCGCAACTTAATTCGTTCAAAGCTACAGATAGCTTTAAAAAAAAAAATTGTGATACTGTCTTTTACTATGCTCTTGAATGGGACTAATTTATGTGAAGCTATGTAACCCTATGCCTTTACTAATTAAAATCTATTCAGTAGGCTATATATCTACGTTATTTTATTTAACATCCCTCACTTTTATTGCTGAACAAAGCGCTTTTGAAAAATATGATGCTTCCCGACACCGGAGAGAAAGACTACACCCACTCGTCCTTAGGCTGTAATCTGCATGGTTTTGGCACGTGCTCGGCGTAGACTGGAGTGCACTGTGCAGGCGCACACAGTGCGACTGGCACGCGGACAGATGTCGCTTGTCTCTCCCCCGGCCCATTCGTGGCTCCCGCGCTGGAATGATTGACAAAGGCATATTCCCACAGCCAATCAGAGCCGTTTCTGCCGTATTTGCATAAAGTGGCTGCATGCCATTGGCTTCCTGCGTGCGGTGTGCAAACCGCCTCGCGTGCCTTTACAGATGTTTTCTCTTTAGAGGCGCAGCTGGATATTTGGATTATTTAAAAATGTGCATTTGTCTGAAGTTAAAACACACATCAACTGTAAAAACAGCTACTTATATAATTCATAGGCCTACATGTATATGCGTGCTATAGTTAGAGCATAGTTTAGGCCAACATAGTTACGCATAAAGAATTTCAGAGGAAATTTCTGAATGTAAACAACTTGCACCTCCTTTATTAAATCAAGGACGTCCGTTCCACGCCACTGATTAAAACATTACCTTGCTGTTTAACTCCGTGGAGACGCTGCACAATTGGACAATTGGAAGGTTTTTTCAGGATAGCAGCCCAATCAATTTGAGACTGAAATATATAAGTAAATGGAATCGTTTGTTTTGCAGCGATTCGAAATGAAAACAATGAAGTAGGTTAACGTTTAATGTCTGTCGTGTTACGTAAAAGATTGTGTCGGTCTGAGATTCGTCCTGAACGCAGCAGAACGCATCAAATTCTTGACGGGCAAGAAAAAGTTGGAAGCAAACAGCCAGCGCATTCCCTCAATTCCCCTTATCACTTCACAGCCAGCTCGGCTGCGCTCGCCCGCTTTGTTGTTTGTCCCTTCAGGGCTGATTGAGCAGCGCGTGACTGACAGCCCGCGGGGGTGTTGTCCAATCAGCGGTCCGCCCCGCGCCCAATGGGTGAGTCCGCGCGCCTATTGGCTGAGACGAGTGTGGGAAAGAATGCAGAGAGGGTTTCACACGAACTGGGAGCATGCTAACCATCTATAAGTACCGCCGGCGTGTGTCGGCGGCAGAACAAGACTCGCCCTGCCTGACGCACCGTGGCCCACCGCACACGCGCTTCGACTCGGATGACAGCTCAGTGATAACGAGTGTCGCGGCAGACTGGTGGGACACCGCTCACTTCCCCGTGACTATCGCGAAACATCTTTCGCACGCTCCTTGAGATTTGATCTTCCGCGTAGACCTACTGACGCTCCGCGACATTTCGAAGTTAGCGGCGCTTCCAACAAGGATATACATATATATTTTTGTTGTTGATTCGAAGGAAGGCAATTTGCTCGAAATGCCTGCCGATACCCTGGAGAAGCAGACTGCGTCCCCTATAGCTGGTGCCCCTGCAAATGGATCTCACACGCCGGACAAACCCAAAAATGCCAGCGAGCACAGAAAGGTAATTGTCTTTCTAGGCTTGCTTTATTTGTTTTTATTTGTGTGAAACGTTTGATCGAGTTGAACAGTTTCTGCAGTTTTGCGACGTGTGCTCTGTTATCGCTACACGTTTGTCAAGAATGACAATTAATTCATTCTGACTCGTTTGTTTTTTACAGTCGTCCAAGCCGATCATGGAGAAACGTCGGAGAGCAAGAATAAACGAAAGCCTTGGACAACTGAAGACCCTCATCTTGGATGCACTTAAGAAAGATGTACGTTGGCGTTTTTAGGGGCTAGTTTAGAGGCTACTGAACATTGATGTATTTATTCTGTTGATGTGTTTTAGAACAGGACACTTATATATATATATTTCCCTTTCGTGTGTTCTCCACCAGAGTTCCAGACATTCAAAGCTGGAGAAAGCCGATATTCTGGAGATGACAGTGAAGCACTTGAGGAACTTGCAACGCGTTCAGATGACCGGTAAGTTGAAACGCTAACGTTAAATTGTACCGTTACCTGTTTAGAATAAATACTAGTGTAGAAACTGTAGTCTTAACACGTTTCTGAAATGTGACGAATATGTCTCTCTAACCGTTTATCCTTTTCCTCAACAGCGATGTCGGCGGACGCCACAGTGTTGAGCAAATACAGAGCCGGATTCAACGAGTGCATGAACGAGGTCACTCGCTTCTTGTCCACCTCCGAGGGGGTGAACACGGAGGTGAGGTCCAGGCTCCTCGGCCACCTGTCCGGCTGCATGGGCCAGATGATCGCCATGAACTACCCGCAGCAACCGCCGTCTCAACAGGCTCACCTGGCGCAGCCTCTCCATGTGCAGCTGCCCTCCACCCTGCCCGTCGGCAGCGGCGCCCCCATGGGCTCCAAGCTCAGTCCCACGGACGCCGTGTCGCCCAAGGTCTTCGGGGGTTTTCAGCTCGTGCCGGCAACCGACGGACAGTTTGCCTTTTTGATCCCCAACCCGACCTTCGGCTCCGCCTCGGCGCCGGTCATCCCGCTGTACGCGAACGCGGGCGTGCCCCTGGCGGTCAACGCGAGTCCCGTGCACGGCAGCTCGGCCCCGCCGGCAGCGTCTCCGGTCCACGGCATGACCTCCTTCCCCGGGGTGTCCCGGGCGGTCAGTCCGGTCGGGGTCAGCACCGGGTCGGAGGGCAACGAGCCCGTTTGGCGGCCTTGGTAGCTCATTTCCCGCGAAGGACACGATGACACTTGGAAACTGGTTTTCACTAGATAAATAGTTCCGTTTTATGGAACGTAAATGGTCACTTATGGACATGGCTGAACTGTTTTATAATTTATTGGCTTATTCCAAAATTTGGACGTCGCTAATAAATGTGCTGTACATGCAATGGAAGAGTTATAGTTTGTATGAAGTACTTTTTATTAAAAGGTTTAGTTTTGTATAAAGTTGTTATTGATTCTTAAACCAAAGCTGTCTTTTATATTTTTTGTTTTATGGTGAAACAAATCTGAAGTTGGGCATTGACCCATTGTTCAAATAAATCACATCTCAGAAAGTCACTTTTTGTCTACATCGTGATTCTGTCATTCATTATTTCATTATCATCTTAGCTTAAATGTTTTTTAGAGATACACGTGCTGTCTCTAAAACTATAGGCTATGCGTAAAATATCACGCGTAAAAATGGCTTATGGCTAACCTAGGACTTTAACCTATAAAAAATTAAATGAAACAATATAGTTATAATGATTCCCAGTAGGCTAGTATTATTTTAACAGATCTACTCACTTCTCGCTCACCACCTAGTCACCAGTTTGGCGGGAGTTGTCCAAGTTTAGGTATAGTGGGGGGGGGGGTGTTTGAGGTGACAATGGGGTGTATTTTTCTTTTGCTATGAAGGTAATTAAAAGTTTGAAAAGGGTCTCATCCTGTATGCAGCGGGAGCTTTAAGAAGTCCTAAACCCCATTCATGAGCCTGGGAAATGCGCTCAGGGGTTAATGTCACTAACAGATTGCGTCAGTGAAAGGAGAATATGGAAGAATCCCCGCTTCCTTTTGTGTGTCAATTGTTAAATTGTATTCACAATAGGCCTATAGCCATAGCCTATCCCAATAATAATACGAGGGAACTGCGAGGAAGAACTGAAAATAGGCTAAGGAAATATCATCTCGTGTGCAAAACGGAAAGAATTCAAAACTCAAAAAACATTTCCCCCATTCACTTCCATGAGTTCAACTTAATTTACACCCCCTCAACACACACACACACATCTACCTCCCTAACTCGCCGCGGCTGATGTAAACTTATCCCTCCCACGTAAGTGCGGTGGGGAATTGGAGGACGTAGGCAACGGCGTTGCCTTTTCGGTGCGGCGTGGCGCTAGCCGTGTGTCAGTCGCTTGCAGTCCGCGGGGCCCCTCTGCTTGGGATTAGGTTACACCTGGGTGACCGCCGGTCAAAACCCCTCGTATCTTCCCCCATTTGACTCCAACAGCAAGGCGTGTGAGCTCGAGTGGCGCTTGTATAAAGTAGTAGGCAAATACCAAGGAGTTTACAGTTGGCTCTAGGATGCTATATGTGCTTTAGGGCTATAGCCTTCTTGGTAGACTACACTAGACCTCTTTCGTCAAATAGCCTATATCCTAATTTTGAATTGACATATAGGCATACGAAAAGGCCTGATTTCCCCGCTCCATTACAATTGTATGTTTTTTCTCTGCGTTTAAACTTTAATTGACAGTTGAACTTTCAAATACGTTGCTGATTTGTGTAGTTGCTCACTCACTTGTACCCCGTCGATTTTTCCGGTGCCCTCTCGATGACACTGAAAGTGGCATAACGAAACTGGCTGCACGTTTGGCATATAGGCTACTGCCTTCAACAGAGAGAAAGAGAGAGAGAGAGAGAGAGAGAGAGAGAGAGAGAGAGAGAGAGAGAGAGAGAGAGAGAGAGAGAGAG
>JAOEHI010000022.1:1898648-1911285 GCA_025447815.1 Percopsis transmontana
GGTACACACACAGGCACACACACAGGCACACACACACACAGGCACACACACACACACACACACACTCACACACACACACACACACACACACACACACACACACACACACACACTTACACGCAAACAAATGGTTCCTTGATGTCCAACTTAAGACTCTAGTCCAACCCAATTCGAACAAGACACTCTAACTTTTGGTTTGGTTCTCAAGCTATAGCTGTTAATATTTATTTTTCTATACATCTCAGTACACGGAGCAGATCAACAGTAAATCTTTAATCCATGTCAGATTTACGTCTCTGTTAATCTGTCAATGTCAATGTTAGAGTAATCTGTTTTACTCTAGTTATGTAAAAGGGACACTCCTCAATCTCGGAGTAAAACGTGGACTTTCATGGCTTGCTTATGGGCTGTCCAGAAGTGAAGTTATGCCACCTGGAATTTTGAACATGCTTTTGAAATGTTTCTAACTACAAATGACAAATGACTGCAGACAGCAACGTAAAAGAATTCCATGTTCTAGTCGTCACACAGAGTTTATCTTTCTCTACGCAATTAGGGGATTCAGCCAACAGAGAATGGGACTCACCGGTCTAGATAAACCTTCCGCTATGCCTGTTTATAGAGGTGTTGAGAGCAGTAAGCCAGAAGCATGCAACAAACAGTGTTAACATGAAACACCAAACAACACCCTGGTTTTTATTAGAACGTTCCTAGTAGAGAGAGTACATCTAATGTATTTTGTTAACTCATTGGCCCAAATTGTAAACCAGCACATAGATGAGGGATAAATTAAACCATGGTTTAACCATATGCATGATTTATAGCGCAGCATGGCTGACAGCGTCAGTCATGCCACTGTTCCACCCTTATCTCGGTTAACAAACAGCTTTGTGGGGGCCCTTTACAATGGGCTGACGCAGGGTAAACCTATACCCTCCCCATGTCTCTGCTGAGATCACCGCGTCTAGCGGTGATTACCGCTGGATAGATCACCTCTCCACCTCAGCCATTCATCCGCAATCATGCTTCTCTGTGGAGAGTCCAGGAGATGGGGGTCTTGATGAATACAGGCTGGCCTGATAAGATTAGCACAGGCAAACACACACACACACACACACACACACACACACACACACACGCACACACACACACAGCAACAGGACACCGGCTCGCATGTTATTCTCTGCCTTAGCCCATTCATAAATCCCAGGAACACTCCCGTCTCTGTCTCCAGCCAGTGTTATCGCGCGTGTTTCGCAACAGAGGCTGTGTTTTACCCGCCTGCCGCTGTGTGGCTGACACGATGTCACACTAAATTGAAGTTTTCCCCCCCAGAGAATCTCCTGAGTAATTATGGTGTTGCTGAGATCCTCAGACGGTGGCTGTTTCTAGTCAACAGTGTGCGAGTGAGGCGACGGGCGGACGGGTGAGCCAGAGGAGCTGCTTGGGTGGGAGACATGTCCAGTCATGATGGCCTGTTTGAACGGGATGGGAAGAGGGCGCGTAAAGGTCCATGTTCTGTCTGCGGGAAACGCTACCTGTGTGGACGCAGCAGTGAATCACGCACACGCACACACACACGCGCACGCACACGTGCGCGCACGCACACACACAGAACAGGATGGAACTATTGTCACCATGTGTGGGAACCCCTTTGTTTAACGTGTACGTGTAATACTAAACAGCTGTTTGTGTGCGCGCATAAACACACTGATGCGCTTGTGTGTGTGTGTGTGTGTGTGTGTGCGCGTATATACACTGACACGCACACGTGCGTGTGTGTGTGTGTGTGTGTGGCTGGCCGACCCCCTGCAGTGCTGTCCTGTGTTGAGTGACAGCAGCAGCGCTGCTGTACAATAGCTGCTCTTTGCTCCGGCTGCCACTGTATAAACATGCAGCAGGACGGCTCCCTCATGCAGAACCCCAATATTGATCACTGTGGCCGGATCCCACAGCCACGCTTATTGTCCCCTGCTCCTTTCTCTCCGCCGCCAATCAATAGCTCTTTGTGTTTATTTTTACCCATTGACAAATCACTCTGGACCTTTTGCCTTTTGTGAAGCTGTCAATCAAGTGGAGAAGTTGCCCCTCGCCTCATCCTCGTTTCATCTCGGCGCTTCACATTCCTGGAGACCTGGCGATACAATCGGCGCTAAGTAGCAGCTGACGTCCAGAGCAAATGATCGCCGCTGAGTGTAGACTGACGAATGTGGGGAATGTGACCTCGTCTAAAATATAGCCGGCCACAGAAGAACCTTTTTGTTGTTACCTAGAAGGCGGAATGGCATGAGCAGCTAATGATTAGCATTACTTCATTCCTACACTGCTTCACAGTCAGGCTAATGAATTTAACCATAGTCCTTATTTGATAATAGACCTTTAACCAATGCATTTCTGTCCTTTACATAGGCGTGTTGGCCTAAACAGGCAGGATAGTCTAGTGGTCTAGGTGTTGGACTCCCAGCCAGAAGGTCGTGGGTTCGAGCCTCAGAGTTGGCCTACCTGTAAGCATCCTTGAGCAAGATGCCTAACCCCTACCTGCTCCATGTAATAGCATCATGTAATTGTCGCTTTGGATAAAAGTGTCTGCTAAATGACCTAATAGTAAACATGTTTTACTGCACAAAGAAAACTTGATACATAGCAGTTTAATAGCATGTATTATTACCCTTATCCTCTGGGTCTTATAACAACAATGCCCATCAAGCTGTCAGCATATAAAAGTCTTGCGAGTCGTTAAACCCAGTTGTCTAAATGAGGGATTTACTTTCCTTGAGAATGTGACCTGGGCCGTGCAACAATGCCCAAAGAGGCTGATGAAGTCAGGCAGGGCTTCAGAGAGAGTTCTTTGGCTCATCTGTGCTTTCCGCCCATTGACATTAGCACACCACTATGCCTCATAGAGTCCCAGTACATAGAAAGCACACATGCCATTACGGACTACTGAGGCTTTGCACCATTTATGGCTTTGCAACTCGGCTCTATCTGACTGAAGAATTGAATTGTATCACTTGTGAAATGTGACGTCCGTAAGCGTTTGACGTCCAATAAAACACTGATGATGATTCCTAGAAGGCGTGGCTTTTCGACACTTTGTTTGGTAAACAGCAGACTTTATGTTGCTGTGATTGCCTTTCATCTTCTCCTTCCACTCTGTGAGATCCACTTCTGTGGTCTCCTTGCGGCCGCAGGTCGCTTGATTTCCCCATAAGTGTTTATCCCGCGGTGCGGCCTATTCTCTCTCATATGGCCCTCTGCCATGAGTCAGCGGCAGCGGTCAGAGGTTTCCACTCCTAGACACAACAGTCTGTCTGGGAAAAACCACTCCTTGATGCCTGACTCTTTTCCCATGTTGTCTCAGATGATTCCGAGAGGCGAGCGGAGGTTTATTGTTGAGCAGTGTCTTTGTAGTGCAGGTCTGTGGCTGCGCTATGCGGGGATTTCCTCCCCTGCGGGTATTTTTAGACTTGTGGGAATTTGAGAGACCTCTGCATAATGCTGTGCCGTGTGGGGTCTAAGGGTGGGGTCTGTGCGCACGTGCATAAGTGTGGGAATCTTAGCATTCATAACATCCGAGAGGATGGCTGTACGTGTGTGTGTGTGTGTGAGTCCGTGCCTGCCTGTGAAAAATAAGAATTGCGTCCATGTTGAGACTGACGAAATCTTTTAGGGCAGTTTTTCAATAACCATAATAATTTGAGCACTGTGCATCGAATGTTAGTATATATACTGTAGTAAGTATTACTAAGAGAAATATACACTCATTAATTAAAGAGAAATTAATAAAATAACAAAAACAGATGTTTGCTCCACAAACACACCATAACTTGTGTTTGAGTGGCTCTCAGGGGCCGGACTCGGCATGTGACATTATGCACAATACATCCACGATACAGATTCACAAGGATACCATATCAAGTAAACAGCATGTACTGTGTCCGTGCTATACTGTGTTTTAGGCAAAACCAGTTCAGTCAGGACGGTGAAAAGTGTGGAATTCTTAATAATAAGAACAATGTAGTAATAACAATGTCGTTTATTTTGTGATACACTTTCAGGTGTGCTGGCATACATGTTACTGAGGGGGCCGGTCAAATCAAAGCTGCCGGCCTCATTCTGAGGAAAAATTGTTCCTAGTCTAGCAATATAATATAGGTCTACGATTAGCCAAAGACAAGCAGGATTTAGCTCAGCCGGTGTGTTATTTACACATCTCTACCCTAGGCTGGAGGCAGGGTGTGCCCAGACGCCGTCTGTTCACTCAACTGTTTCGGGGGGGGGGGCTTTACTGGGTCACCTGGGGGTCCCTGACCTCCCAGGGTAATACTGTCCTGCAGGTCCTGCTCTTTGACAGCGGTGAATGGAGGCGTCCATGCAGGGGACGGGCGGCGGATGAGCGGGGTGAGAGCCGGGGAACAGACAGGTCATATCTGGAAGGACCTGTCACCCCGGTATCACACAGAGAGGAATCTCCCTCCGGGGTCCCACTCGCCCCGGTCACCTCTGTGACAAGGAGCGACGCCGCGCTTTGACCGGCTCTCTGCTGAGTGTGCGTGTGCGTGTGTGTGTTTGAGTGTGTAGACGGAGAGAGAAAGTGGGTGTGTATTCTCATTTGAGCATCCTGTATCACTTTTTTCTGTGCATTAAGTCTGATCTGATCAGAATCAGACTAACTGTGATGAGATCTGTATTAAAAAGATTCTTTCCATTGGCCAAGAAATGAACTGACTGAGGGCACAATACCTTTGGTATTATGCAAGAAGTTGCTTGGTTGTGTGTGTGCTTTTATTTAATGTTTGAGTTAATTGGTATGTAATATTAACTTTGCTAAGCTTGTGTCAGAATATAATGTAACGAAGGCGTTGTGTGCCTGGGTGATAATCAACCTTACAAACCCCTGACTGTTGCACACTTAATAGCAAATGCATTCCTTATTTATAATGATTTACTTTCATTTTGTTGTCTTAGCAAACGTCAATGGTATTCTGCTGTCCATGTAGAGGTAACAACAGGTAAACTTTACAGTTTAAAGTTTCTCAGTAAATCTATTATCAAATCAATCAATTTACCTGTCTGTCTGTCTCTCTGTCTGTTATTTACATATATATTTTCAGGCAGTTAGTCGAATGTGAAGAATTAAAATGAAACCCCGCCTTGTTTTATACATTGGCCACTACAACATTTTTTCGTTTTATTTCCCTCCAGATCCTTGGCGAAGAGGAGCCATTATTGGGACCACAACAAGCTCTCTGGCCACACAAAGCCTCTGGTGACATCATCACATATTTCAGGGGTGAGTGCTGAAATTGGCCTGCTCTTAAATGTCTTGTTCTCACAAGGCGTATCCATCCTAATAGAATTAGTTTTGTTTCCTCCTCAGACCCTTTTCCCTGGGCAATAAAGTCCATTGTAAATGCATTAATGGCTAAGCACCAGTTTTCATTTTTATAGAATCCATTTAAGAGCTGTGTTGAAATTTTATTGGACAAACAAAAATACCTAAATTGGGCGAAGAACAGGAAATATATGTGGCTTTGTGAATTTGTATTGGGTAATCTAAATGTAATCTACAGAAAGTTATCTATGCTCTTATCATGACTGGTTCTTGACTGGATGACTGGACTACTGGCATTAGCCAAAGGTCACTCTCTCGCCTCTAACTGGTCCAGAAATCAGCAGCTTGACAGCACAGCACCCGGATTCTGATTTCTCTCCATTGGCAGTAGAATGACTGTGTAAAGCAGGTGGTTTAAAACCCTGCGGGGCAGGATAGTCTAGTGGTCTGGGTGTTGGGCTCCCAGCAGCAAGGTCTAGGGTTCAAGCCCAAGAGTTGACCTACCTGTAAGCATCCTTCAGCAAGATGCCTAACCCCTATCTGCTCCTTTTACTTGTACAATTAGGTCATTTAGCAGACACCTTTATCAAAAGCGACTTACAATTACATGGTGCAGATAGGGTTTAGACATCTTGCTCAAGGATGCTTACAGGTAGGCCAAATCTTGAACCCTCGACCTTCCGGCTGGGAGTCAAACACCTAGACCACTAGACTATCTTGCTCCCGTTGTTGTACTCATAGTAGTAACTGTAGTAGCTGTAGTGTAAGTCACTTTGGATGAAAAGCATCCACTTTCAAAGCACTTCTTAAAATCTATTTTTACAGACTTGGTTTAATGTGGTGCTGTTTTTTTATTTGTTCTCTTATTTTACTTAGGCTACTTTATTGCACTATTGCAGTATTTATTCCATTATAGTATTTGTATTGTTTCTCCACACCCCTAGTAATCTAATTATTATTCCTGTTTATTATTATTATTGTTATTATTATTATTTACCACCATAAAAACTCAAATTAATCAACTCATTAAAGGTTATATCACTACATCGTTTATGGAGAGCAGGTAACTCATTCTATCATGTTTTTAACTTAACGCCACACCCGCTCCCTCCTTAAACAAAATGGTCCTTTAATGTCCGTATTAATGTAGAAGCAGGTGGTTTAAAAGCCTTTGTTAATCACTTAATGATGAATTGCCCCCACTTTACATGGTGGCTTTTTCACCAGCTATTTACTCCTTGTGCGCGGGCTGGTTGAAACTTTATAAAAAGTTTATTTTACCATGAAATGAGTAGGCACGGATAAATGGCTAACTCTGGGTTTTGTCCATCAATGCACTCAGTCTATTGGGGGTCCACAGACTGGGCAGGTTTGGACCATATGTCATCATTCCGAGCCATTGTGTGGGCGTGTCTCTGTGGCAACCGCATCAGCTGTGGCCATTGTGTTGGGGGATTCAATGGCCCATATATTCATTGCAGGGCTAGTGCGGGGCCCGCAGCAGAAACAAATTGATACATACAAGCCCCCAGCCCCATTTGGCTCGCATGACACATTTCAAATGGACAAAAAAGGACATTTTAGCCTGTTGAAAATCTTGAGAAAAGATTGGTTGCCATGGTGACCGTGCAGGAAAGCAGCCACGGGCCATTAAACTCCAATCAGATGTAAATTTGGGCTGCCCCGGAGCCCACGGACAGAGGGCCCCTTCACACTACAGACACAAATTAAACAGTTTGTTTGCCAATTCACATGTCATCATAATGGGGTTTTATTCGTTTGCCCTTTGTTTAAATGAAGAGAATTACAAACCATCATTGATTTATAATATTGGACCACTTCAGCTGACATAGTTTATTCATCACTTAGTCTGCCTCGAATGTCTTGTAAAACGGGCTAAAGGAAACATTAAGGTGACTTTCAGCAATAAAAAAGCGTTACAAAAGAACTTAAAAGTGGAACCCTTTAAAACTATTTAAATAGTGTTGTTGTTGTTATTTTGTTGTTATTTTAATAATAATAACTTTCAGCATCAATGAGAGGATTTTAAAGAGAAAAATGTACTACCCATTTAAATTAAGGATTGTTGTAACTGGCAGACAACATTTTTCTTGTGTTTCCTACAAATAGGCCATTGAATTCAATTGTAAAAATATCCTCTTATATCCTCTTCGATGGTCTATGATGTGAGTGTTTTTTAATGTAACATTTTTATACCTGTTTAGAACTGGAACATTTGTTTAAAGGAGGTTGTCCAAATGTCCTAATTTCCGAGTTATCATACTTAAATCTGATGTTACATCACTGCCCTCTGTTCTGTTTTGCAGGAATATAAACGCTGCCCTGGAATAGGTGGCACCTTATGTAAGAATTGATTTGATTTTCCACCCAAAAATTGCCCGTAAAACAGGAAGCAAGGGTATGGAAAACACAGAGCCATTGGGTGATGCTGGCTCCAGGATAGGAAGCATTGTGCCCTCATGATTAAGCAGAGAAAATATTTTGCTTGACTTGATGGCTGGAGATTTGTCGGAGCCTGGTCCGCTCAAGGTCACATGCACCGTATGATGTTATTGTAATATTCAGGATTATTGTTTTATACCAGCCAGGCCTGATATGCCAGTGCACGGGGGAATGAAAGGGATGAATGCCTTGATAAGCAAGTTTTTAAATGAACCCGACTGCTGCACACCTCATAGTAAATCCTCTTCATCATACAACTCATTGTGTTTTCACAATACCAATTAGCACATTACATCCATGTACAGTAGATACTTAACTTGGCAGACGTGGTAGCATATCCAAATATTAATAAAAAATATAAATGTAAAGGCCGGTACCATTAACTGTATATAATGCTATTATTTATAGCCTATAGTGCTGGCGTATGGACAGAAACTCAAAAGTGACTGAGTACCATTTTAAGAGTAAAATCAGTTAACTGACAATAAATAACCTGTAGGCAATAGGTGATGAAACTGTCTCATCCTATGAGTCATATGAGTCACCCTCCTTCTCCTAGCTACTGAATCAGCGTCATTCTCTGTACTCATAATGGTAATGAGAGATGTGTGTGTGGTCCTGTTGTTCGCCCCCGCATTTGGGAGGCTGCAGCCGCTCCATTGTTTCCCTACGGACTCATACAGTAGAGCTATTCTGTTAATGAAAACGCCTGCTGGACAGGCAGAGCCCAGCGTGGGTTTTCACTGGCTCATGCCCACGTTGACCTGGGACCTGCCATCGTCCGTGGTGTGCACAGCCGCCCCATTGCTAGCCTACTGTTAGCTAGTGTGGCTAATGTCACCTCGTCTATATGCCGTGGTAGGGTGGAATGCTAATTTGACAGAAGGATGAGTGATTACAGCGTCCACTGTAGCCAGGAGGCCTTTGTTTCCAGTTTCTTCCAGGAGGATTTGACTGCTCTATTAGCTTCTGTTGAGGGGATGTTTAAGGGGATATTTAAAAGTGTACGTTTATATGTAACCCCCTGCCCATTGTTTTAACAGATTTATATTTTCATAAAATATTACTTAAATTTACTTTATAAAATAGATTTTTTTATATCAAAACATTGGCTTGTAGTAAAAGTATGCTCAGCTGCTATTAGTGTCCCCTTTTCTTTAACTACCCAAATCCTGTAAAATATATTTTATTTTTAAGTGCTGCTATAGACCAAAACTCAAATAACTCAAAGCAGATCAAGACGATACTAAACCAGATATCCTACATTTAAAAAGAGTATTTCATTAAATTTGGTTGAGCATAGTTGAGAGCAGTGAAACCACATTAGTTGGGTGAGCAGTGAAACCACATTAGTGATATTCACATTTACATTTACAGCATTTAGCAGACGCTTTTATTCAGAGCGACTTACAATTAGTACATTTGTCAACAGTTAAACTGGTTAACCACCAGTTTTTGCAAGCACATAACATTCTTCCTGAATAAGAGCAGCATCATGTAACTAGGCTACTTTACCTTTGCATTTGCAGAACATTACTCGAAAGTTATCATTCACTCCTCAAACAGTCAATAATTACTAACAGCAAAGTGCTTAGTATTCTAAGAGCTGATCTAAGAGTAGAATGAAGGAATATATAAAGGGAGGAAAATGAGGATATCATAAGGATTGTTATAGTGAGATTAGTGCTATGAGGTAAAAAGATCGGTGGCCGGGATGGATCTTGAAGAGGTGGGTTTTAAGTCTCTTGAGGAAGATCGGTAGTGACTCTGCTGTTCTGACCGCTGCAGGAAGCTGATATAAATTAACTATTTGCGGGCCTCGCAGAACATTGTCTTTTCAGCTTTGCCAGGGAGGGTAGAGGGCAGGCAGTATAGCAGGCTTTCTGGTGTCTACACAGACCTCCTTCTTGTCCACTGGTGGCTGTGGAGGATTCATTAAACCTCACATTCACCGCTGCCGTGCGTGATTGACGGGCACCCACAGCCAGTGACACCCTGCTTGCTAAAAAGCACCGCATCTCTGAGCACCACCCACGCTTATCTCGCCCATCTGGCTGCCCGGAAGCACACAAGGGCGTCCTCGAGCCGTAAGAGAGTCTGAAGAGAGAAGAAAGTTAGACGCTAAGATCCCATCTGATTTTCCGTGGTCCGCGGGATCCAATTATTCAGAGCTTATCTTTTCAGCTCGGCTGGGCTCCAAATGAATAAAGTGCAGCCGTGTTACTGCCAGCCGGGTGCATCTCTAAAGAGGCTGAGAGAGGATCAGGGCTGTGGGTTATGGTGTCAATCTGGCCCTGACCCCCGGGGTTAGAGAGGTGACATTATGTAGTGACAGCGCCCCCGAATCCCCTCTTAGCACCCCCATTTAGAGCTCGTCTGGATAAATGGTAGAGGGCAATCACATTAGAGAGGGTTTCTTTCAGTTTTTAAGCACCCCCGACTCCCCCTTTAAAAAACAGAACCTAAAAGTACGTGCCAAATGTCGACTTTAAGGTTTGCTTCAGGACTGGCTGGAAAAGGCACAAGTCAGAAGTTGGAAGGTTAAGCTAACGCTAGCAGTAGTGGAGGGACGGCATTGAATGGTTTTATAATAAGCGGTAAAATAATCAAGAGTTTTAGATATTTGTATATATTCATGCATATTTAGAAGTCCAAATTTACATTTACAGCATATGTAATTGTGCACTGCAATTACAGAATTCTACTTAGCGGTCTTGGAAAAAGCACCTTAAATAGAATGCAGCTAAATCTGAATTGTATTCTAAGTATATGGTGTTACATGGAGCTCAAGTCCATTTTTTGCAGTAATGTTGAATCCTATTACTCTTCGGTTTACTGTCAGGGCAGTGTAACCCCCTCATACATGACACATTCCTCCTTTTATGAACCAGAGATTGAAATTAGACCTAATCTAGAGGTCTGCCATCTCATGTTGATCTGGAATGCCCCTACACAAGCACACACTGCATTTGTCAAGCTAGTAGTAGCGGAGTCTTAAATGTTTCTATTTGAGTGAGAAAATGTCCTCGTCTCAAGTATTTTTCGTCATGTTTTCTCCCTGAGCCAACTAATTTGTTGGCGCAAGTGAGATGGTCTGCTTGACACGATTTCATTCATTCTAAACAAATACAGTGATCTCATCCAAATAAATTGTTAAAATGCGACTCAGTGACTTATTAAGATGAACATTTTTTGGCAGCACAATGTTCCCATTGAGAGAATCCCCTTCCATACACCGGGCACTGAACCAGAGCTGGTTCTCTGCCAGAAGAGGAGTCTGGTCGTCCTTCATGGGTCGCCCTTCCATCCCTGAGAATCCCCAGCGCTCAGATCTTCCGACAAGTGCTGCCGATGCCGTTTTTCTTCTCTTCACTTTGTGGGGATGGCTGGAAGATTCTCATGCCATCGCACAATGCCTAAACAAGCGGGTATGTCTAATTCAATTAAGTCCACAAGACTGTGCCAATAGGACCCGGGCCTCGTGTGACAGGAGTAATGAGGGAGCCAACCGCACGCGGGGAGGACGGGTCGGCGGGGGAATGTTTTGTGTGTGTGGGGGGTGGCAGAATAGTGAGACCTCGCTTCATTCAAATATGTGTACTTCTCACTGTCTCTACCCAGCTTTCATGTTTTGAGGATGACCAGACCTATCTAACTCAGACACCAATGGAATATTTCACATGCTGAGTATACTGCCTAAATGGGCTTGAAGTGGGACGCTGAGAGATAGAGCACTGTGAGTGGAGAGTCCTCCGAATTCCTACAATTCAGCACTTGGAAATGTTTCCACATTTGGGTCTGTGCCCAAGGCGGAGGGGACAATCTCTTGGAGGGTGTGTGAAAGACTGAAACTCAACAAGTGACTCAACAAGTGACTCAACAAGAGATTCAGACCTCACTGGGAAACACCTGGGAAGGAGACAGAGCCTGTCTTTATGCTCCAAACACTATTTTCCCTTAAGAGCCAACTGATTTGTTAGATACTTCAGGTCTCAAACATGAGATGTAAATGTCAGCACTTTGAACAGGTTGAATTCTAGACTTCTTAGTTCCAATGGCTGCTAAACACACACCTTGGTTAGATGTTTTGTTGATGTTTTAAACAGATTTTTACTTACTCATTTAAAATAGCAACAGTTGCTGACGGGGCAGATTTCGAAGTTAGAATGTACTTAACCAGGGTCAGAGGAGAAGAAAGGCTTGCTAAAGAGCCAAACGGCCATTGATGACAGGGTGTAAGACACTGACTAAGAAAAAAAACGTTTGCTTTTTTTGTGTGTTTTCACCACTCACTTTTGACTTCAGCTGGGAAACATCTCAGACCTGAGAGGCCTTTAGTTTCACCGAGGTTCTCAAAGGCCTCCCGCTGCCCCTGCTGCCCACGTCCTTGGACGCCACTAAAAAAAACTCCCTAAACGTTTGACTTTCTCACAGAAACAGCATGCTAAATGGCATTTGTGTAATGGACTCCTGCTAGGGTTCATATGCGTTGTATAACCACATTGCACAGAGTTGAGTCAACACGATTACCATGAGAAAGCCACCGAAAAGAAAAGGGTCGAAAAAGTTTTTTTTGAATAAAAATCTCAAACCATACAATTCTTTGTTTTCCCAGGGGGGAAAAAGATGAAAATCAAAGACATTGATGGTCATTTTTTTTCTATCGGAAAAGTGCCGCTGAATGAATGTCTTATTTACATGCCAAAGGGAAGGGCCGTGGCTTTTTTAGAAGATGGGAAAGTGGGGGGGGGGGGGGGGCGAGTTAGAAGGTGCTGGTGGCGGAGGCCCAGGCGCCGCGGGGCGGGGGGCGGGGGGCGCGGGGGGGGGGGGGGGGGGGGC
>JAOEHI010000022.1:1933716-1947229 GCA_025447815.1 Percopsis transmontana
TAAGAGTGTAATCAGTTTACCAGAGGGAGAGAGCGAGAGAGCGAGAGAGAGAGAGAGAGAGAGTGAGAGAGAGAGAGAGAGAGAGAGAGAGAGAGAGAGAGAGAGAGAGAGAGACAAGTACAGAGGGACAGAGGTGTGTGTATGGAGAGAATACAGTATGTTTAACACCGTGTGACCCCTACAACTCAAGACAGCCCAGTACAACCTGCATATAGCCCACAGCACTACTGCACAACTACAGCAATATTCAAATTTCAGGCGGTACGCAATATTCAAACAACTACCGCACCGTAACGTGTGGACATTGGCTTACAATTTCAGGATTTGGCAGACGCTTTTATCCAAAGCAACTTTCAATTAGTACAGTTGAACTGGTTAAACACCAGTTTTTGCAAGCAGATAACATTATCTTAGAATAAGGACAGCAAGGACAAGGTTACTTAACGTGTGGACATCGGCTTAGAATGCAGTGTTTCGCCTCTGCTTTGTACAGTGAAGTCACATTTAAAATGTAAAGCTATTTTGTTTAGGAAAAATGTATGTATGAAAACATAAAACTTAAAACAGAAATATAGATCTGAACCCCCCCACCCCCCCTTGGACAGACGAGATGCTATTCTCATGCCACTCACAGCCAGATCGACAGGCGGTCCGCATCTGGGAGCCCAGCAAGCAGAGGGAGTGAAGAATAAATACAGAAATAGATACATAAATAAGTAAGACTAGGGTGGTTCTCCTGGGCCTCCTCTTGTTGTTTCTCCACTCCAGACGCCAGTGTGAGGTCGATAAGACAGTGGAGAGAGAGAAAATAAACGCACAACAGAAATAAAATATACAGTAAAGTCGGCCATCTTGGATCGTGAAATCTGGTGTTAGAATTTATTTCTCTTCTGTCCAATTCTGATGCCAATACCACTCAATAATTTGTAGCTCAGTTTTGGGTGGGCTGTGAATTTTGTGAATTCTGAATATGTGTCCTAGGCTATCTTAGTTTCATTATTAATTAGTGAACAGTATATGTTTTGAGGCACGGGCGGAGGTCACAGCTACGGCATGTTGAGCATCCTGACTTGATCATGTATTTGTCGAGAGGACGCAGCTAACAGGGATATACTGTGCTCCACACATGTGGAAACAATGAACTTTTCACTTCAAACCAACACCAAATCTGCTATAAATTGCTGAAGCCCTGTTGCCATGGAAAACCAATGTAAATAAGGCCAAGAATACTTGAGGCGTAAAGCTCTTCTAGAAAGCTCTAAAACCTCCAAGCACACTAATTAGTGCTTGAAGTGAGAGCCTTTTCCAGTAATTTCTCAACTGTCCGCACGACCCTTTTCCCTGCACAAGGCAACAACATTGTTCAGTAAAAGCAGAGGGCAAAATGTCAAGTATAATAACATATAGTAGCTACATCGTCATCCTCTGTGTTTGTCTTTCACTTGAAAAAAATAATAATATTGAAAGGTGGACTGCTAAGGAAATGTTCTCAAGCATTTGCTATGAACAGTTTTCTTTCAGCTATGATTAAACTAATTCGCTATAGCCTACCTTAGTGTATTTTTAAAGAATGCCACATTCCGAATATAGACCACCGGGAATTGTTCCTACTGCCCTGCATTTTTCCGTCGGTGAAGACGGAAGCTCGGGGTGCCACACTGCTAACATTCTTTTAATGTAAAACCAAGCAGACTGAAGCTAAATCTTATTCAATATTCCTTCTACCTTACAACCACATAGCCTTTACGCAAAGATTTGTAGATAACGTAAAAATACACTACATACCAGAGCATTTATATGCTAGCATGTTTTCTGTGAGCTTCCAGCATTTGTAATCAGCGTCTTGCAATCGGCAACTGTCAGTGTTAGACAAGAAGTTGTTGAATAGAAACCAGAAGGCATAGTTGAGTTTAAGTTGTCGGTCTGTCTGGGTTCTGCGGTCCATATGACTACCTTTCTCCACCCATTTAATCTACTTAGTCTTTAATAATACATAAATACGGCATTCTTTCCCTATAAAGGATGGAAGCATTTGCATTTGCATTTGCAACAATTGGCTAACAACCAGCCTCATGCAAGATCGAGTGACAGGGAGAATACCTCTTCTTCTGGTGAAGGCTAATAATGGGTGAAGGTTTTTTCCTGAAGGTGCGCACTGAAAGGGTAACGTCAGCAGGTGTGAGTTAGAAGACACACGGTGGTTGCCTGGCAATTACCCAGACTCTCTGTCAGCGCTTTTCAATCAAAGCCTTGTTATCTACAGCCAACTTAAAACACTCAGGCTTTGTTTTGCCGTGAAGTAAGCACACTATCAAACATTCAGTTGCTAATAGCTACTGGGTGAGCCATGTCCTAAACGCTATGTTCTGACTAGAGACAGGGAGTCTCACAACACGTCAGCTGCTATGTGCTGACTCAGCAGGGAAGAAGGCGCAGGGCCTGCTAAACTAATCGTCCTTAAAGCCAGTAGCCATTAATGCTAATCGGGTTAAAAGATGTGGCAGATAGGCTTATGATGAACTTGACGAGTCCTCAAGGATGATGACGAGTTGATGAAGATGATGATGAAGGTGTCGCTCATAGACACTGACACCTGCAAATCCGGTCGGCCACCCGAAGTAATCCAACAATATCCTCTTCAGTGTCACAATCACAGTGTCTGTAGCTAGTAGCTAGTGCTCTGTATTGTTACTTCAACTCAGAATGTGCTAATTTCAGCCCACTATAGCCTTAAAATGTCGTGTGAAGAGTTTTAAGGCATAAGTAATGTGACCATGTGTAGTATTTGCACCAGCTCAAAAAAAGGCCAAAATGTTTTAATGTGGGCTAAATTATTTTCTGAGCCCTTAATACCGGTAATCTTATTAAAGCACAGATATTTAGGAAGTGGAAGGGTAAAACCACTTATGGTTACAAGTTTTACATTTGAAATAGCCGATCGAACGCACGCTTTGACCTTTCTTGGCCCTGTTAACATGTGACGTGAGGCACGGTGGAAACTGCAGTGACCAAAAGGGTGGGACACGGTTGTTCCGTTGGCCTCGATGATGTGTGGATGAGCCACCGCAGACACACTCCCATATGCAGTGGCTCTGTATTTTTCACCATCCATTGGCCAAATCCAATTTGTTAAGACCCTTCTACGACTCACTTACGAAGCTGCGGTCAATGGAAATCACATTTCCGTGATTGGACATCCCATTATCCCGGCTCGCCCAGACTCCCATAGGGGGGGGGGGGCGGGCGGGTTGAAGCCGATCGGGGGGCCGAGGCGCCCCGGACAGACAGGAGCTGCGGCTCCAGCGAGTCCGTCGCCTCTCAAAGGGTAAAAGCCTGACATATTAGTCATAAGTGTTCTTTAAATTCATTATCATCTTAACACGCCAGCGGCGCAAGTGTCAGAGGGGGGGGGGGAGCCCTCTTAAACAAGGTTAGAGGGAGCCATTTAAAGCCTCACAGTTGCTGCGCTGTCCTCCGTGTCACACGCAAGTCTCGAGACATGAAAAACATCCCCTCCCGTAATGAGGCGGGACCCGCTACACCATGACGCAGCCAGGGGACTTTCTGAGGTTCATCAATGGACACATTCTTCATTATGGGTGTTTTTTTTCACAGCCTGTTTAAGCATGTACAAATAACACAACCTTTTTTTGATATAAAAAATAATCCTTATGTTTTTTATTTTCGCTAAATAGCAAACAAAAAAAATTAACTATATACCTAGCTTATTTGGTTTACTTCATGATGATCCTGCCATCGTACTGTATGTGTGCAGTCTATCTAAGTGTGTTTGTGTTTATGTATGCACACCATGCAGCCCCCAGTCTGAAGAGAGGCCAAATCTAATATAAATACACCATCCGCTATTAACCAGTGTAAAACCTTTCTCCCCCCGTTACTGTAAAAAATGTCAGTTCTGACAATGTACATGAATGCCAACGCCAATCCACTGAGAACTGCTAAGTATTAGTACGAATAAACCACTGAATATTTTTACACTCATTACAACCTCACACTCACTGCCTCGTTTTTGACAAATGGGTCAAAAATGGGTTCTGTGTCAGTCTTGCTTAGACAGGAGATCATTTCTCAAACCTCTATTTTTTTTATAATTGAGCTATCTGGTGAGTTACTATATAATTTACACAGCCCATAAAACCATCAAACCATAACATGGCAAGTGACCAATAATGCAAAAAACAATAAAGGTTTGGCATATTAGCTTTTGCCCAGATAATAATTACACAATAGCCTCACAGATGCGTGCTGTGTCCTTTTGCTACATATGAGCTTTTTGGTAGGGCCGGCTCACCTCTTTCTCATGATACTGTAATGGAGCTCATCCTCCTGTTTGATGTGAGTGTGGTCCCCACTAGCCCGCTCGCTGCCTTCACTGTCGTCACTGCTGAAAATGGAGGCCAGCTCCTTCTTGGGAACGCGGTTGGGGGGCAGAGGAATGGTGCGTTTTTCCGCCAGGCGCCCCCGGTTCTGTGCAACAACACACAAGGAGAAGGAGTCGCTTAGGAACAGGGTTCGCCACACAAGGAAGACTGAAACATTGTTATTAGCATCTGCTCACATTGTTAAACCATGATGTGAAATAGGAATGGCTGGTTTGTGGCAAATTCCCTCCCCCATTTCTCACAGTGGACATTCGTGCGCACACATCATTGTAGAACATTTTAGCCACGATTCCAGAACACGGCACAGACACGGTACTAGCCACTGTTCTAGAGCATAGTACTAATGAACATGTACTAGCCACTGTTCTCACCAACATGGTGCTAGCCACTGAGCTGAAAAGCCAATAGCAGAGACTGTGGAGAGTAAAAACATGAGAGGAAGCTTCAGAGAGGAAAGGTCTGTCCAGTGTGGGAGAGCGGACATGGCTTTGAAATTACCACCCTCTACTCCTCTCCTCCTCCTCCACCCCTCTCTCTCTCTCGCTCACTCTGTTTCAGCGCCAGCATCACCGCGGCAGCGAGCCCCGGACGCCTCCAAGCCCTCCAGCTATCCCTTCCACCACACGCATACCCCCCTCCATCCCGCCTCCCTCCCTCCCTTCATCCCAGGAGGGGAAGCAGAATGAGTGGCAGGAGGAGGGGTTGGGGGGGGGGGTTGGAGAGAGGGGGGGGGGGGTTCCTAGCCAAGAGGCAAACAGGTGCAGCCCCTCTGGAGTCTCTCAAGTGGCAGACATTAAAAAAGGGTTTCGGGGTGAGGGGAGGGGAGGGGGAGGGGGAGGGGGGGGAGGGGGGGGTCGGCGAGTAAGATAAAAACATCCCCCAGGATGAGCAGGCCACACGGTCCCCCCCCCCCACACACACACCCCTACTCCCCCATCCTCTCTCTCTCTCTCTCTCTCTCTCTCTCTCTCTCTCTCTCTGCCTTGCCCGAAAATAAAAGTTTTCTTCTTCTTCTTCTCCTGGTTTTCTCTCTCCACGGGCGGACGTGTGGAGTACAGTGTTGAGCGCCGCCGTTTGAGGACGGCACATTTCTTTGTGATAGCACTACTGCTCCCAGTTCTCTACCGGCGGAGCCAGGGGTGGTGGGGGAACACCACACACACACACACACATGCACGCTGCATGTACACAACAACAACAACAACAGTCCTGTCTGTCATGGTAGTTACATATAATAAAACACACACACACACACACACCTTTAAAGCGTGTCTTTCTTTTCCTCCCCGTCAGGGAAAACAGACAAGCGCACGTTTACACTTGCTATGTGCGAACACATTCAGAGGCGCCGTCTTGTACGCACACAAATAAACACACACACACACACACACACACACACACACACCTGTTTTGTCTCCTTAGAATTCCCCTCTGAAGCAGGGGATTTTAGTTGGAGCACGCCAGCAGTAGAGTGCATACAAGAATAGTTTGTGTTGGAGCAGTCCTGACTGTGGCTCTGTGTGTGCTTAAGCCTCTGTGTGTGTGTGTGTGTGTGTGTGTGTGCGTGCGTGTGTGTGTGCGTGTGCGTAGACAACCACCCACATGGCTGTGTGACATACCCTGGCTGACACACAACCCGGGCCCCCCCCCCCCCCCCCCCCCCCCCCCCCCCCCCCCCCCCCCAAAAAAAAAAGGCATTTCACCTTCTTAGTGGTCCGAGCTAAAGGTTAGAACAGACACAAAACACACACGTGCACTCAGATACACATGCACACACACACGCACACACAGACAAAGACAAACAAGCTAAAGGTTAGTATTGGTCATGAGGGTGGTACTGTAATAGTGGGTGAACAGTGTGTGTGTGTGAGTGAGTGTCTGTGCGGGCAAGTAACAGACATCAGGCAGACAGATCCTCATCCCTGCTAAAGACAAGTGGGATCTCTTGGCAGCTGTAGGGAGCAGCACATTAGAGTTTCATTAAGCCTACAATGAGCCGTAAGAAGCGCGCACATACAGCTGCAACGTAAACACAGAAGCTTACAGAGTCCCCCTGTTTAAGCGTGTTCGTCCGAATGAAGCCTATTGGACTAGTCTTGCCGATTGGCGACGGAGGCATGCTCTGCTCCGTAAAGCCCTGCGACCGATAAACCTGATCCTCTTCTTCTCTTCCCTGCTCTACGGAGAGAGCCTGACACGGGAAATTAATCTCCAGATAGACCAATTCCTCCCCCAACCGACCCATGACTAAAGGTCCAGAAGCCACAAATCAGCCGGTACACCCTGATAAAGAAAGCGTTGAGATGGATCGGAATGCGGTTGAAGCTAGAGGTGGTGTGTCAACGGCCAGGAGGCTCCAGGAATCCAGGCTAAAACACTAATCTGCACGCAAACTCTATGTTAGTCGCACCGGAACAGAGGTCAGCGAACACAAACTAGACCATAGGGAACATTTGTGCTGTCGTCATCACATTCACACGCGTATAGCTTGTAGCCATCTGGGTATATATGTTTTCGTGTTTTTCTGTGGCTGCTGTGGCTATGTATGTTGTTTGTTGCTTGGTAGGAACGCCTGTGCCTGAGTGTGTGCGCGTGTGTTGCGTCTCTCCAATGCCCAATCATCCTGTATGGAAAGCGAAGCTCCATGTCCACTGACCTTTTCAATATGGCCTCCAGACAGGCGCTATGACAACCGTCGTGGCCCACCTTTCCCAGCAGAGTAACGCAGAGCGAAGCCACAAACAAATAAACTTCCTTCGGTGGAAAGCGACCACTGTGATCTATTTAATATGCGGCAGAAATACTGCAAATGCAACTGCCGGGGCGAAGGCACATGTAACTGCCCCTGATAAGGAAATTACATTCAGATTGATATGGTTCAGCATGAGGCGGTCAGGCCTGGGAGAGGCAAGAGGGAGAGACACAATGTGGAGCGAAAGCAGAGATGGACAGCAAAGAGAAACAGAAAAAAAGAGAAAATGGCGGAGAGGAGGAGACGGACAGGGGAGATAGAAATCAGACAGCGGCCTTGTTTTAAAGAAGTGTTTATGTCAGCCCATCTGTCACCCACAAAAACAAAATCTGTGAAAAGAAAAACAGACCGACCAAAAGAGAGAAAGCCTCTCCGTGTGTGTGTGTGTGTGTGTGTGTGTGTGTGGTTGTGCATGCCATGCACTTCTGTTTTCGCACTTAAATGTGTTCGCCTTCACGCTCGTGCCTGTGTGCACATGCCCACAAGCCCAGGGGAATCACTTCAGCCTGCTAACATGGAGGCAGACGAACAAAGCTTAGTGGGGACCAAAGTCACACGCACAAACAAAGACCCACAGAGTGACAGACAGCCTTGCCAGACAGCGCAGACGGGAGACAGTTAGACAGACCGATACCGTGGGTCAACAGACTGATAGGTGGACACATGCAGACAGAGCGTCTGATCTGAAATGGCAGCTAATAGCTGATGTGTGCGCCAGCCGGCTCAGAGAGCCCGGCGGTGCTCCAGGCCACAGAGACGTTCTGAGGCGGTGCCGCAACGGGAGACGCAGGAAACGGGAGCCGACCGCGGAGAGAATGTGGCTGATTATATCCTAAATAATACACATAAAGTCTGACGCACGCGCGCGCACGTGCACTCACACATCCCCCCTACACCACGTGTGGGCACGTACGGACGCATGCTACGTGGCGAGACGTAGCGGTATGTGCTCGGTAGACGCTCACAAACGCACACAAATGTCCACAGGCGCACTGATTATATCCTCCCCGGTGCTCCTCTCCCCTCGGCCCAGGTATCGCTTACATGCGGGGAAAGCCCACTGATCAGGCATCCGTTTTTTGGGGAGTGGGGGAGGGAATGAGGGGAGTGGGTGTGTGTGTGTGTGTGGGGGGGCTTAACCTCTGAGAACGCAGGGAGACAGAGGCAGCCTCACCCTGGGGGCCCCCTGCCTCAGCCCCCAGCACAAATAAACAGCTACAAAACAAAAAAAAATGTCTGGAGACTCGAAACAATTTCCTGAGGAATCTGTCACTGTGCGGGAGAGATGGGGAGGAGAAAGGGAGGAGATGATCTAAAGAGCGGAGAGAATAGCAGGGGTGGAGGGGAGGCATGGAGGATGGAGAGAGAGAGAGGGAGAATGGAGAGAGAGAGAGAGAGACAGAGAGAGAGAGAGAGAGAGAGAGATGCAGTTGTGTTGAAGAAAACAGAGGGTGGGGGGAGATTGGCCCAATGGGAATAGGTATGGGAAAGCGAAATTTGTGCTGTGCCGTCTAGCAAATGATGAGCTCGCTTTGAGAGGCAGCGCACGGGTCTGACAGCCTGAGCTTGCCGTAGCACAATGTATTTATCTATCACGTGAAGACATGGCTTCCTATTCAGGCTCGCTCCATCTGCCCATCCATCACGGTACAAACACATAGGCTCCGACAGTAAAAACATTCTGTCCCATGGAACTGCTGACTGAAAAATTTCTAGCAGCTAGCAGCTAAGACGATTCCCCTCGAATGTGCATTAACAAATGCATCCCACTTCTGTTAAGGGGGCATATCCACGCAGAGAGGAAACCCAAAAGTCCTGGGCCAATGGGTGCATATATTTGCATATGCCCATGTGGTTTTTTGCACCAATTTATGCGCTTGTGTGCTTGTATGTTTGTGTGCTTCTGTTACTGCATTTGTGCGCCTGTGGTCTTGCTGGAATGGAACACAGGCCATTTTGCCACTGAGACAAATTTACAGGAACGGGCCTGGCCCCGGCCCGGAGAGCAGGATTTAGCCTGTGTATTTATGTATCGTGCGACCACAGCTATCCATATCGCCGCCTTGTGATTCATGTTTGTTTTCTTTGCTCCGCTCAGATGTGATTTCATCAAGAAGAAGCTCCTTCTCTCCCTGCGAATAAACCTCTCGCCACAAGAAATATTCACGCCATCCCTAGTGGGAGTTTCATCAGCCTCCCCTCGCCAACGCTGACCCAGCATGCGGCGGCTTTTCAGGCCGACGCAACATTAAAACTAACTACCTCTATAATTACGGATCCATATTTCTCAAAATGAGTTTGCGCAAACACGTCAGGCCAACTCTGGGAGGCGGACCACTTGGCAGGCCTCGGCGGAGGGTGCCACTGGAAGGCTGTCGGAAAACAAAGACATTTCAGAGCGTGCCTTGGAAAAGAGAAACCACTGTTCGAGTGATGGCGGGGAGAGAGAGAGAGATGTGATTGGAGCTGTGCTCTTGGCTAGAGAAGAAAGATGTTGAGAATATGTGTTGTTGGCAAAGCGGAGGGCAAACGACCTCAGATGCCTCGGAGGGATAGGGAAATATGCTGTTGCAGAGTGTTTTAGATTATGGCCTGTCATTGTTTTAATCCCGTGCTCATTTTGTTTTTTTAATGCCGACGCAACGTCCAACGCAATTTTCTTCATTGAATGATGCTCATCATCTCACGTCTTCCATTTTCTTTTTTCTAATCACTACGGATTGTTCTCCAAACATGAATCTTTCCAGTGGTCTTAAGTTGTCTCCTCTCCTTTCGCTCGGAGCTATGTTAGGTCTGTGAAGCCACAGAGATATAGGTTCCGCATGATGAAGTGGAGTGAAGAGAAGCAGGAAGCTACTTTAAGCGACTAAGGATCATTGAGAGACCAAGAGTCAGAAGGCACGGGGCTATGAGCCTACACGTTTCTGTTAGTGGCAGAGGAGGGAGGAAGGGGGAAGAAAAAAAAGAAAATCAACATTGTTGTTGTTTCGGAGAGTTAGCTCTGTGGTCTCTCACGGTCTGTGCACCGTGAAGAGATCTAAGCTATCGTTTAACAAGAGATGGCTCCACCAAAGACGGCCTACAGTCGGTGAACTCTCACAGCCACACACACACACACACATAGAATTACTGTACTCAAACACAACAAAGAACATTTCTCATACACACACATTTGATTCCCCACAGAACATGAGAGCAGAAATAATGTTTATGGTAAGGGCTAGAGGGAGGGAGGGAGGAGAGGGACAGGAGTGGATATAAGTGCAAATAACATGCTAGCAAATATGAATATAGCAAGCAGAATAAAATATTGTAATAAGGTTCGGATGAAGCAGGTCTGAGGAGGGACGCAGACTAATTGAGACGAATACATGAATATATCAGCTTCATCTAGGAGCGACGGGTTCAGCCGTAACCAATGGTTACCATTCAGTTGTGCCGCGTGAGCTAAAAGAAAGACCTCATGTCTGCCTTCCCTCTTCCTTCTCCTCCTCCTCTAAGCTCCCCCCTCCCCTAAACAAACTCCACTGTAATAAACGAAAGGCAATAACCAGCCACAATAACGCTGTGCCTGCTAACCCTCGCTGAATAAAATATCCAACAGCAAAGTAAGGGAGGCAGTCTTAGACAGATTTGCAAAGCAAGCAGAACGCCATATATTACAGTGCCACTCTAATAAACACTAGCCTGTGTTCGCTCACAGGGGGGTTAAATCTCCTTATCCCAGGCCAGGCTTCTCCACCTGAGCCAGACTAACCAATTAGCAAAGCAGGGGAGGATACTTTGAAAATAAAATCCGTCACAGATCAACAATTAGCTGCTTACAGTGGTAATTGGTAACATCAACGGCAATTACCCAAAGTCAGTAACATAATTACTTTCAATTTCAGCATAATTATTTCTCCTCCATAGTCAAAATTAAAGACAAGCAGGACAGACGCTTGACGATTTACAATTTTTCACCCACCCACCATTTCAGAAATGACTTAATGAATTAATCGTATGACTAAAACATTATATACATGTATACTGTATAATTATATAAACCATTTTGATAAAGCACATCTTTCATTTTTCTTGTTCAATTATTAATGTGACAATTATTTATTCACATTACATGCTTTTAAACATTCAAACATAACGAAATATTTTAATTGACATGAAAGCATGTAAAACTGAATTTGCAATCTTAAAAGTAATTAATAAATTAATTTTGAATAATAAGCCTATACTGCATATAGCTTGAAATTCTTGAAAACAAATATTACCACTGTTTCAAGCTGTGTGAAAAGTTACTTATCAATTGACTTATGAATATTGAGAAAAATAAATAAATACTGGCTGTCCTTGGTACCTCCTAAGCATTGTGGGTAACAGGTGTGTGGGAGAAAAGACTAGCAATCTTGAAAAGCATGCATAAAGACTCCCTCCCCCAATGCCTTGTTTGCTATTTAAACATTCATTCGCATGCAACACCCCCAAGGGAGGTCAAAACACAGACCCTGTTATGCTAACATTTATTCAACAGAAAGATAGTTTTGTGGTATTTTCCATCTAATTAATGTAATACAATCAAACAATTTGCACGGCAATCAAAATACATTTATTCACAGGTGGTTGTGATTTATTTAATTCTACATTATAATAACATTATAAAGATTACCCATTTTTATGTAATCAGAGTAGGTCCACGTGTAAACCAGGCATTTTAGCTTGCGAGTGCATATGTATGTTGATGTGACCAATGCCTGTGTGGGAGCACACGTGTGCACATAATGGGTCAGTGTGTTTACAAATATAGGGCATGCAAGGGTCCTACGATCCGAAGCCTCGACCGCCAACGCTCCCGACGGGCAAAATTAATAGACAAACCCGGTTGGTGCAAGTGCATGGGGAGGTCGGGTACACTGTAGCTGATCATGTTCGATGCAGGATGCCCAACAGATTTCTCCAGGGTGGTTTGGAGCAACGTGTGGGCCGTATTCAACGAGTATAGTCTTGATAGAAATAAGTGCCCACACTAAAGAGCACGCCCTGTTGCCAATATGTAACAAGCTATCTAAGCATAATCCTATCTTGTGTGTGTGCTGCAAAAAAGATGAAATTACTGGGTGTTGTAAGTTGCACTATATGTTGGCTGCAGTCTAAAGCATTTGTTATTGTTCATGTCGTTGCCTTTATTCATTATGTACTGTATGGTAATCCAAGGTAAGCCATGGATGATGTAATGGTTTTAGGAGGTCCACAAAATAAATTATACTTTATGCTAGGTTCATAAAATACATAAAGCAAGTATTAAAAATGAAAAAAGTTTTACAAATAAATCAATCAATCAAAACACCCTGTTCTACTGGGGTGCACGTGGGTAGTATATAGTCTAGCGAGGCATTATTCTGCTGCTGGTGGTTAGTATGTACAACACTGAGGCAGGATTCAGCTGGGGTATTCTGTGAATGTCAGTGTCCGTGATGCTACACAGAGATGGAGAGTGACAGCTGTCAGGAGGGATCAGGCTTACCCCGAGGAAAGCAGGAAATCAAGAGAGAACCGGGCTGTGTGACGGCAGCCTGCCTCGTTCGCTGCCTCATGGCCTCGCCCCCATATAGAACAGAGCACCAGCATCTCTTCCTCTTTCAGCCTGTCTCGCTTTTATTCTTTTTTTAGTGTGTTCCCCTCGCTCATTTTCTCCATAATATGCCTGTCTCTCCGTAAAAGCCTCCTGTTTTAAATCACTTCTCTGCTGGCTCATAACCCCTAAACACAGAGTGGCCATTTTCCTCACAAACAGCTCATTCCATATCCTGTGTTTATACAGAGCTATGAAATACAACCAGTTTGTGCGCTCATACATCGACCAGGGGCGGTGGGAGTCTGGAGGGGGGATGAAGGGGAGGAGGAGAGGGGGGTGTTGATGGACGGCAGGGCCTGGTGCGGTTGCTGGTCTGGGGGGGTTAGATCAGGGCCGGGGTTATCACTACTGACCCCCTGTGGTGTCTCCCTGTCCCCCCCTCCCCTGAGGTCTGACCTCTGACCCCCTGCGGCTCCTGACTGGGCCGCGCGCGCGAGAGAGGGGCAGGCTGTGGCAGGACCAGCCTTTGGATGGACGGGGTCCCCCGCTGTGACACCAGTGCACAGGAGTCACATAGCTTTTGACAGAAACGCACACACACACACACACAGCATTTGTTGCTTATTCAAACCCACACCATTTGTTGCTTGTTCTACCCCATGGTGTGTGTGTGTGTGTGTGTGTGTGTGTGTGTGTGTGTGTGTGTGTGTGTGTGTGTGTAGTGGGGGGGGGGGGACAAAAGACATAGAGAGAAAAAAATGTATATGTCAGAGCAGGGAGGGCGGGGGT
>JAOEHI010000022.1:1953676-1971921 GCA_025447815.1 Percopsis transmontana
GTGTGTGTGTGTGTGTGTGTGTGTGTGTGTGTGTGTGTGTGTGTGTGTGTGTGTGTGTGTGTGTGTGTGTGTTCAAAAGGTCTGGGCTACAAGCTTCAACACCAGACTCGCAAATAGTTAAATGCTTAATGTATAAAGAGAAAGATAAGGGGAAAAGCTATTGTGAAAAAGTGTTGGAGCTGTTTCATCCTTGCTTACGTCACTGACAACGTTTTTAACTCCCATCCGCCATTGCTGAACAACAATACAATATCCCCTCAAACTAAAATGCGATATCCTGAACCGAGTGCAAAACACGCCCGGCTTCCCAAACGAATCCCCCCCCCCGCCCCGCATAAATATGCATATTTTAAACAAACTGTTCCTCAGCCCACAACATCATCTGGTAATTCATTTTGGCTGAACCCCTTGTGTGTCTGGGCACAGGCCTTTCGTGCTCGTGTTGTAGAAAACGTCTCCAGTTTACCTGTATCACTCAAACACCTCCAGCTTATCTAGCCCGCCTTTGCCTTGCGTGCCTCGCACACAATAATCAGCAGTAGCCACGCTCAGTAGCTCGCTAAGCCTCTTACACCCTTCCCTCAAGATTAGCGCTTGGGAGCGACGACAGATGCGCTCCACGGTGATAAACATGCACACAAACACACACACACACACACACACACACGCACACCCCGCTGCACCTGTGTGAACAGATTTGGCGACAGTGAGCCGGCGGTGTGCTCACACAAAGCTGACACATGCGCACGTACACACACACATGAAATACACACGGACACACGCACACACACACACACACACACACACACACACACACTGCCATAATGGTGACACACCTGTGTGTTTGGCATGAAGCCTCCAGTCTAGCCCCGGGAAGGGAGGGGGGACAAGGGAGGGGGGAAGCGCGAGGCAAACAAAAGTTCGGTCAACAGCCAGGTGAGGAACTGAGACACTGGGACAAAAGAGGCGTGCACAGGGACAGCCAACATCAGGCATCCACACTGGAGCACTCAATACCTTTGAATAGACGCCTGTTTTATGCTGCGGCTCTATGAATGGTTCAGACAGAATTTGATATTCAAGTGGTGAAACATTAGCGGCACATTTGACATGCGTGCCTCTGGGGCCTCAAGCATCAGTGGCAAAAGGGAGGCCGTCACCCAACTTATTCGCCCACGCGCCCTTTGTGCTCTTTAGCAAGGCATGACGTTAATCAACCGACGGAGTCCCTCACAACCTCTACTTGCTAGGTATGCAGCATTTAATACCAACATATTCTAAAAATATACTGTATATATATTCAATAGGCTTGGTTTTGCATCGACGTGTAGTCAACAACTGTAGAAAAAGATATGAAATGGACAACAAAAGGTCAAAGCAAGATGGAATGAGGTTCTTACCACGGGAGATGAAATACGACACCCAGGGCAATCGCAGATTGGAGGATGTACCTGTAAAATTCCTTTGGACATAAGAGTCTTCAGACTTTTTCCTGTAAAAAAAGAAAACTTTCTAAGTAAAAGTGTTTCATTCCCATCAGACAGAAGGCTCATCACCACGGCAAAGCATGTAATAATGGTAAATGTGCCCTATACCTTTCCAGTTCAGATAAACAATGAATACAACAGAGCATAATAGGTAAAAGCGTATTTTTTTCAGTGAGTGGGCTACCTCTGTTACACTGTCTCCATGTTAATGACAGAGGTGAATTCACTATACTCTCCGACTGTGTTGACGGGCAAGTCGACTACTGTCATTTGGCTATAAGCATCGGCAAATGTGAAAATATGAGGTTATTGTTCTTGACCTAGAGGTTACCCCACCCCCCACGCCTGCCTCCCCCACCTTATCCTCGCCTAACACATCTTGGACGAGCGCGTGTCGGTTCTGCATGAGAAATATTTTGCGTTCCCTGGTCCTCACATGTAGCCAGGGTGTAGGCTACTGGGCCAGGGTCAAAAATGTTCTAGGCCAGCGTCGAGTCTGTCCACCATTGAGTAAAAATTATATCGTGGTCAACGTGACTTCACCTTGTTTATTAAACAAAACGCCAGAGCAATACGACTGTATTTACAGGCCTAGTCATGTCAGCTCTTGACTAAACTTGCAATAATCACATTATTCCGCATGTATAAACAATAAATGGGCTAGCTACCAGGTAACTTGTGTAAGTTGAAAACCATCACAGCCTAACATTAAAATCGGCATATGACGCAGATGAAGAGATCAAAAACAGCAATTTTCGAATCCGTCTCACGCGCTCCATAGCGCGATGTGTGCAAGTGTCAACACCCATGAATACAAGTACAGTTAGCAACAGCAATGGAACGATACATCGCATAGAAAGGGTATTATAAATATCGCACAACGTATTATCAAGGTATTAATGTATTTCACCTCAGTCCAAGTGTAGCCTATACTCCGGACGCTCCGTTTTTTGGTTTATTTGTCGCTCCCCAAACTGTCTGCAATGCCTCCAGGACACAGCGAGGATCTGCGCCTTTCTCATCTGTCTCCTTACGCACCGTATCTGCTGTAACCCTTTCACTACAAAACCCATTAGCAAGCCAAACCGACCGAGTTGCTTTTACAATAAACACTGTCCAAAAGCTTCGGGTAAAGCTGTCGTCTTTGAACATGAACATGCTAACGAACAGGAGGGGAGTGAAAGCTCTTCTTACCTTTGTGTCTAATACTCCGTTTCCAATCCTTGGCCGTCTCCCTTCCACTGACAAACTGAAACTCGTTTGGAGTGAGCCACTCGCCTCGGTATTTAATTGAGGGTCCTTTACTGCCCTGACACAGTTTATTGATATAAAGCAAAGCCTTGTTCTCGCCACATTCCACCTCGATGCACGGTTCCCCGTTGTCAAAGAAGGGCTGAAAGTCGGGTATGGAAGAGAACCTCTCGAGCATTAGGTCGTCCGTGTGGTGGTGGAGGTGTTGGTGATGCAGCGCCGAGTCGTGGAGCCCCAAATACGCGCGGTGATGGGCGAAAATGTGGTCGTAGGCTGGTGGATGCGGGGTCACCACGGGGATCGCGGTGGCATTTAAAGGGGCCAGGTATTCGGACTGGTTGAACGCAGCCAGTGCCATCTCGTCCCCGTCCAGTCTCTCCTTCTTGATGGCAGGCATGTTAACGAGAGCCCGGCGCCGGTAACAAGTGATTCGCTGCTCGCCCGGTCCAACTTGAGCGTCCTATCCTTCTAGGAGTTGGTCAGAGACAGACTTGAAGGCGCGCCACTTTGTTTTACGCACGACTCCCGTGTCGCCGCGTGACAGCCGTCCCGGTAGAAAGCCATTCACTAGTTTCCAGCTCGCGCTCTCCGCCAGACTCGCGGCTCCGTTCGCATGACGGCTCTCGCCGCGCGCCTGCCTCCCACATTTAATCAGACTCTGTTAATACCTGACATGCTGGGCTGATCCCAGCACTGCCATTTATGTTACCACAGTGATCACGGACACGGCACAGCTGCTATAGGGTCTTATGGGGGCTGTCTGTATGAAGTGTAGCCTACGAATATACGAGAATAAACGAGACAAAAAATATAATTCGCATTCAACGGTAAAAATGGACACACAATTTTTTCGAGAAGTTAGCCCGTAATCAGAATAAAAAACTGTTAAAAGAATATGCGCTATAATACGCTATAGCCTATTTGTGAAAGTTGTGTCGATCGTCACACGTGTTTACCTCAATCATTTTAAATATAATTAAGCCATTTCTCCGTAACATATTTTTTTGGAAACTGTTTTCGGAATAGTTGTCTTTAACCCTGTGTACGTCGTTAAAGTCACGCTGAAGTTCATACACCCAGACCAAACAAGATTTGCACTCTCCGCTTCTCAACTTGGCCCATTTAAACAGCGGAGGCTTGGCGAGCGCCAAGTGGGGAAGGGGGTCCGCGAGGGACGTCGTTTAAGGGCGTAAAACAGAAGCCGCTGGGTTCGAGGAAGTCCGCCTGAAATGTAGCCTACTAGACTGAACCGAAAGCAGTTGTTCGCCATATAGCAAAAGCACACAAGCTGTATAAAACGTTAAGAAAAGTATTAATTTCTCTACTGATAACAATACGAACCTCACTAATTCTACTAGGGCTATATATTTTAAACTAAACTTTTCAAAAGAAAGAATATTAGGTCACACATCACAGCTCCTCCGACCACCATCTCTTTCCATGACAGTAGCAGCAGCATGCAGTGGGAGTTATTTGACCTCTATGTATCTAAATTCACCCATCTACTTGTTTATACACCTACACTGACACAATTGAGACTGCTGTCCTCAGATAAACCCGCAACCACGACTGCGACGTCGACTTAGATGAGCCAAAACGGCCCAACTTTATTAAAACCTACAATGAACATGCTTAGTCAGACCAATACTAAGCTACAGAATCTCAAAATGTTCTTTCACTTTTCCATGTTACATCTCTAAAAGTGGCCCATGAAACAGGTTTTTAAGATTTGTTGACAACATATAGGTCATTCGGTTCAGAAGAACTCCACAGTAAGAAACCCTAAGAAACCCTCTTCTCAATTCAGAACAGAAGGGGGGTTTTGTAAAAACTAAAAAGCTCCTTTTCATTCTACTCTGAATGTCAGAGATTCTATCAATATACGGTCATAATATTACGGACACACTATAGAATTAGCTTACAATTCGTCTGCGCACCACTTTTACAGGAAATACAGAGCTATGTTCCATAACACCTTCACCTGCCCATATTTTTAGCAACATGAGGTGAAATAATATCGAGCCACAAAAAACACGTAGGCCTATGTTCAGCAGTTTATGAAGGCAGGGCGATCTGCATCACCAAAATGGGTTTCAGAGACCCCAAATGGGTTCATCATTTCACGGAGTTCATAATGCTGAGGTAAACTTCTTTTTAAATTATTTTAAACGTTATTTTCATTAATCAATACATACATGAGTGTTACTTAAATATAGTATGCTATGCTATGCTGATACGTTATGCTATTAAATAAACAGTTTTGAGTTTGTGAACTCCTTTCGTGCACCCAACTGCTTCTTTGTGGCCTGTCAAAAAAGTACACAAAAAAGTGCAAAAACTGCTGTTCTAGACACATACACAATCTGGTCTGTGGGCGATGGACCCCAGTTTGAGAATCACTACTATAGACTCAGCGCTGTTGGCTGTTTTGTCTTGCTGTTAACCTGCTTTGGTGTTGTTGTTGTTGTCAAGGAAGGAAGGAAGAACAGTACTACAGCATGCAGTATTGTGATGTTGTCGGTGTCTCCCAGTTCCCATACACAAAGGTCCGAGGACAAAACAGAAGGATGGCTCTGTGTGTATGTTTATGGCGACGGAGGATCACGCTCCAGCGAGCTGCTCCAGCCCGTGAGTGGAGCCACATGTGCCCCCCACCAGCGCAGCTACAGCCACCCAGGTGGACTCCGCACCACCACACATGGAATAGCCATTCAGGGAGTAGAGGTGGGGTCCGGGGCGCTGTGTGTCGGGGAGCTATAAATCAGACCAAACGGCCTCTGACACACACACACACACACACACACAGGAAGTAGGCAAGCCACACCACAGAGCCGAGCCGAGCCGAGCAGAGCAGAGCAAGGGGGAAGGCCAGAGACCGCAGCCTGACCAGAACTGGAACATGCCTGCAGCCACGACCATGCAGACGGTCGGACGGTAGGCTACACGCGGATGAAAAGACAGACTGGGGTTGTCTTGCCAACAAGACGGTCCCTGCTTCACATCTTTCTCCTCACAGTTCCGTGCAGCTCCAGTGTCTGAAGAGAGAGAGAGGGGGGGGGGGGATTGAATTAGTGGGTCTCATCATTACTCATTAGCTGTTGGGCCGAGCACGCCCTGATGAAAATGAAAGACAGCACAGCATCAGATATTTTAAAATATCTGATGCTGTGCTGCAGTAGTCCTATCACTGAAACGACAGAACTTTGACATTTGAATCATTTGATCACAAAGCCAGACTGGAGGAAATGGAACATTGTTTTAGATAAAAAACTCTTTGGCGTCAAGCTTTATCAAATCATCCACTTATAAGCTCCACCAGTGGAAACATACTGTGTGTGTGTGTGTGTGTCTGTGTGTGTGTGTGTGTGTGTGTGTGTGTGTGTGTTGGCGATAGGGGAACACCTTTGGGAGAGCCCTGCATAGGTTGCAGAGGACACCGCGGCCCACTCACGCCTGCTTCCTGTCCCTCATAATGAATCATCCTGGTTCCATAACAGAGGCCCACAAAGGGGTTTCCCTGGCTGATGACATGACAGCTCCTTGAATGTGACATCTGCTCAGAGGAGCTTAAAGCACACTGCTTTTATTTTTCCATCGGCCTTTTCAGTTTCATCTCAATGTTTGATGCGGGGGCGGAACTTTGCTAAAGGTTTGTGCATTCTTCTATTGTGCTGTGTGGTAAAGTGTCTTTTATTTTGAAAGAAATCGCTCCCACATACAGTAAATGCCCCACTCCTTTAGAAATCTAAATAGGTAATACAGAACATACTGAATATCTACTGCCTTCGCACATGTGCACAGATTTCCACAAGACATAGGGCATAACAATAGATATATACACTCAACTGCCACACCTAGCCCATGATCCGATATGAAAAGTATTTCAAACCTTTTGGGGGTTTGAGGGGACCATGTGGTCTTTTTACAATGATTAAAGAAATCTTGTTTATCTTATTTATTAGTAGCCTAAATACTGTGTATTTTAATATGTGGCAACACAGGCTCATATTGTTAACCGACACAACAGGATTAGAAGTTTATATAATTTGATATAAAACATTAAACAGGATGTTATGTCAGTAATAGTGCCATTAGGCAAATAAACGTCTTTTTAATAAGCATAGCAGTCCCAGTTCCACATTAAAACTGACAAAGTCTTACAGTTATTAATAATAATTCATCTCGTTTGTTAGGAACGGCCTTGGGATTTGTCCCAGGATACAGTAGCCGAATTAAATGTTTAAGCCTGCTTAATAAACGATTATAACCGTGATTTGACGTCAGGCGCCCGAAATTCTGTCAACATTCAACGTTTATTTCAAGACCATTTCCTCCCTCATCGACGGCGCGTCGTCCACCGGGAGCCTCCCTTATACCACCCCCGCCTCTGCGCCGTTGTTGGCAGCGGCCCCGGAGCCGCAGCGCTGCCGGCGGGGGAGAGAGGTAATAAATAACCCGGAGAGAGGAGCGGAGACCGCCGGGCGGTACACAGTCTGACCTGACAAATACTCACTGGAAAACCATCAGAGAGAGAGAGCCCACCCCTAGCGCCTGGAGCCAGGCTTTCAGACATGAGCTGCAAAATATATAGGCCTACCCCTACTGGAAAAAACGTCGAGTTTCTTCTCCTCTCTCCTGCCCTATTGATATGCAGACACCGTCGGAGACGATAGTAGGCTAATTAACTATTTAAAACAAAGTACATTAATGACTGATGAAAGTGTCTAATTCTAAAGAAAACTTCTCATGTAAGTGTAACACTGTATTAAAGTGTTAATAAGCTTAAGGAAGGAAGGAAGAAACAAAGAAACAAAGAAATATTTTTTTATTATTACTTGAGCATGACTGCACCAACTTGTTGCATTATTAATTTGTGATACTGTGATACTGAACTTTTGTTAAACCATGGACTCTATAGCTACCATACTTTCTTACGTCAACACTGAATGGTATTTTCACCATTGCACCATTGACCTCCATCGCTTCCCAAAAGAATATCTCTAATGTGTCTACAAGGTTATCCCCATCTGGTCTCAAGTTACTCCAGTTTGCAGATTCAAATTGTTGTATTGTTTAGTTTAAGATATGTTTACATATTTAATTAAAACCTGAAATATACATTAAATTTAATTAAAAGAAACTGGATTAACTTGAGAACTAGCCACAGCGTTACAGGTAAATTGCTCATAGGAACGCTGGCATGTTAAAAAAATAATGCATTTGCCTTTGCTCCAAATCAATTATCATCTGCGTTCCCCACTTATCACCAGAGGTGTCACTAAAGTCAAGAAAAGACATGATGGGTGGATAGATAAACAAACCACTTACAGAACACCGTTTTTTATTCCGTTTTTAGTCCCACACGCCACGGTACAGTATGTCATGATACTGTGTCTGTATCCCAGCACACTCTCCACGCAGTGTGTGTGTGTGTGTGTGTGTGTGTGTGTGTGAGTGTGTGTGTGTGTGAGTGTGTGTGTGGTCACAGCAGTAATGTAAGATCCTGCTTCAGCTGGTGCGAGGGTGGATAGCAGTACTTTTGGGGTTTTAAAACATTAACACTGAACGGTCCCATGTGGGCCCACGTGCAGCAGGGAGCCATGGTTTAGATGTAATCTGGGCCCTCCCATCTAAACCCCTACTGAAACAATAATCAGAAAAAAAAATCCTCAGAAAGTGTTTCAAAGCAGAACTAGTGTGGGAGCAACAGCCCTGTTAGCGCGCCGCGAACTTGAGGGGCTGGCGAACAAGCCAGTCCCTCGACAAGGCAACACAAGACCCAGTGGGCTTTGGGGTGGGGTGAGGGGGGGGGGGTTCATGCTGTTGTGCCGGCGTCCTTGGTCTCCCCGCATGGACGGGACGGGGTCAGGCGGCTGCCTGTGATCCCACACAGCGGCTCCTCCACGTGGGATTTATTTCCTCGCTGGATGGGCAGGCAGGCGGCCCGGGGAGGATTCTCATTTTAGACCAACGTCTGTAGCTGTCAACGCCAGCCGACACTCGAGCCGGCGTATCCTCCCTCGACACTCCCCCTTTGGACCTCACCCCTCCAACCCGTTTAATGCGCACCAACACGCCGCGCACGACAGCCCTCACAAGCGCGCGCACGCACACACACACACACACACACACACACACACACTGAGCAGATACATATATGTACAGTCTTTTACAATGTTGTGCAAAACACACATACACGCAAATCCAAACATGCGTATCGACAAGGATAATTCCAGACTCTTTTGATAGTATAATAAACATTGTAGTGTAAAGGTCTACAAAGTTGTTATATCTACTTTCAAGCAGGTTTATCCTCCAAGCCAGGGGCGCAGGACCGTATTCCTACAATGAAGAGCGCTAACCCCTAGTGGACGGATATGGTATGGTACGGTATGGTATTTTTCACCACAGTTCCCATTGACCACCATTCTAATGTAACAATCCATAAAATACTAGGAAATTGTGTGGCTTAATCTCGATATACTCTTAACATCATCTGCATGTGCCATTCTCTCTCAACCAGCAACCAGTTGCATAAAAAGCATGAAACCCTGCCTCTTTCTCCTCCCGAGCACCGTTAATAATTTGTGGGAGTTATTGGCACAGTATTCCCCACCATATTTGTGCGAGGCAGTGATAGGAACATAAATTATTTCTTATCTCTTCCGCAATCCATTTTTCAAAGGGCTCACTCTGTGTTTGAAGGGTAGCAGCACCAACAACCAAGCCAGATATCGGGCTACGTTAGCCTTCGAGAGATCCCGCTAAATGATTCCAAACAATGGAATGTGAATAGCTTTTATCGATATGACACCACACTACCAAATGAGGTCTCTTGGTGGGGTGCAGCATGCGGGGCTGTCCCACATCAAAGCTGGGGTCAGATTCGTCATTGTCTGGCACGGTACATTATAGCAGGCCTTGCTTTGACTACAAAGCTATATATATATATATATATATATATATATATATATATATATATGCCTATTATGGCAGCATAATAAACAGTATTTTCCAAACAATTACATTTACAGGAGTTAAATGATGGGGTTGGCGTAATTCTACCAAATTCTGGAACAGAACAAAATTACTCACGGGTTAGTTGGTTTGAACTTGTGTTGTGAAAGCATCACAACATTGTGCTTATGTTACTAAACACTGACATAACAGTTGTGTTAGAGAATACAAATATCCCTGCAATAAGCTACTTACATAGCACTGCCTGACAAACCTGTAGCAACACAAAGTTTAACTTAGTATTTTTTAATTTTTAAATTAAACAACTAGCTTGAATGACATTAGCTAATATAGCCACTATGCCATGGAACTGAAACCTCCAAAAATATTTGTAAGCTAATTTGGTGACTCTTGTGAGCGACTGCTTTAGACAGTGGGACACATCCTATACATTTTGTAGGGTCTTTGCATATTATAGCCTACTACACATTCTATGTTAAGGTTTGAATTGAATAAGATAGGCCTAAATGAAGGCCGATAGATATCAAACCCTCTTTTGTTAAACATTAATGTCTGCTTGCAAAGAATAAACCCTACCTCTCCCAGCTAATATTGATCTTTTTCCCTGTGTGATGTGAAACCCGCAATCAGCACTGAGGTTTGCAATAGCCCTGAAACTGGAGCTACGACGTCGATGAGTCGGCGACACGTTTCAATTAGCAAGCCGTCCTGGCCGATCTGTCCCCGGGGGGCGCAAAGCACAGAGGGTCGGCCACGCCCTGGTTCAAGTGCACGCAGACCTCAATGAATGTGATACAACATGAAAGCGAATTATATGAGGACTACGTGCTCTAGGCATCCAAATGATTTTCCACTTAAAAGATTTTCTTCATTACTGATGACGCCCGAAAATAGCACTTGAGCGCAGGTACAGAAGCCTCCAAAGTCCTGTTAAGACATGCTTCAGTTGAACGCATAGGCTACACTGCGTTTTGGGCTCCATTAAAGCACTATTTTACTATCCGATTTCCCAGGAAAGCCAGTTGGAACCACGTTGTTATTGTTGACCGAAACAGCTGACAAAAAAACAACATCAGAATGGTGAAACGAAAAAAAATACTCCAAGAATAGCAATGAGAGTAAACATTGATTGCATTGTGGCAGAAGAAGCCTTGTCTCTTCGGCATTAAATCTCTAACTTATCACGAGCGACAGGAGAGGGAAAGCGTTTACAAGTGATTAGCAACAAAGTCGCCAGTCACTCATGACGAAAACGTGATGGTGCCCCTGTCGAGATGATTCAATTGTCAAGTCGGGTGACAGTACAGAAACAGCAAGATTTGTTTTTTTTGTCTGACATGGTGTGTATTCCCAGCACTAGTTTTGTTTTTAGACGTGTATATTGTGTGCAATGAGCTCCAGTAGGCCTATAAGCTAAATACTGGACATATGTTGGTGCTAAAAATGATGATAATCCATCAAATTAATTGGAGGGCCCATGCTTCTGGGTAATCCATTCGTTTTGAGGGTATTCAGTGCTGCAGGGGAGGTGAAAAGAGAGCTAGTAATTTGAAGTAGGCCTACCTTTAACTCTGACTCAAACTCTACCAGTTTCTCTACTAGAGAAAAATATTCTAGTGCTCTTTTCACCTCCGTCATGGCGATGTAGGAGTTTAGGCTCTCGGGATTACAATTGAATTAATAATGCAAGATGCACTCTTATTTATGCATTTAATAAGCGTTTTGGTTGATAAAATTGAGAATCATTATCACAGCCTAGGTAAGACACACTAAATACACATAGCCTACTGTAGTAATACCCGATGAAGTTATCAGGAAAAGTTTGATGTGTCAGTGTGTGTGTGTGCATTTGCCTGATTTGCATGTTTTGTGTCTGTGAGCCTTTTCCTGTGTGTGCCTAAATGTGTTCGAGTGCAATTATGTGTGCGTGTGTGTGCGCCCTTGTGCACAGAGTGTGTACTTGTGTGCGCGTGCAGCGCGTTGTCTACAGTGGGGGCAGGGGGTTACGGCTGAGCCACAGGGCCAAAGCGACAGCTCGCTGCCCCCCTGACTTCTCCCATCTAACCCCCTCCTCCTCCCTCCCGCCACACACACATACAGTATCCCCCCCCCCCCCCTCAACCACCCCGCCCCCACCCGCTGGCCTCTTGCTCCGCGGCTGGCTGGCAGCCCTGCATCAGGCAGGCTCACCGCAGGCTCTGCCCCCATCGCCAGGACCCTTCCACCCCGCCGCCCGTCCTCACCCCGGGCCGATCGATACAGCTCTTCACCTTTCATCTGACCAGAGCTTTGGAGGAACCGCACTTCCTGAAGAAAAGCCAATACAGCGCGCCCTCTCAGGGTAGCTTATTGTGCTCTCTGCACGTGTCTGTGCGTGCATGTGTGGGCACGCTTGTGTGTGTGTGTGTGTGTGTGCGTTTCTGGGCACGCTTGTGTGTGCATAGCTGTATTTTTGTGTTTGATGTGTGTGTTTGCGGATGTGTTTTTGTGTGCATGGTGTGTTTGTTGTGTGTGTGTGTTTTTGTGTGGTAGATGGCGCATGGTGCGCTGAAGACATTTTGTCAAATAGTGTGATGAATCAATTAAAACCAAACCTGGGGAGAATAGAGTCAAATTCACAGCACTCCACAGCTGTCAACGCGACACAGTAGAGAGAGAGAGAGATAGAGAGAGAGAGAGAGGCAGAGAGAGAGAGAGAGGCAGAGGTCCCCCGATTGCACTGGGATTTGAACGCGAGCGAGCAAGATCAGTCGATAAAATGTGTTCGCGGGGAAGTGACAGCATACCTGAAGTAGCGTTCGCGCCTCTTGGTCACACTGAGCGCTGCTCTGCTCCTTTTAACCGCAACTTCACAAGCCTAAAATCCCTTTGGCACAACTTAAAGTTGCTGTTTTTTCCCCTGAATGTTAGCGGGATACAGCTAGCTTAAAGCTCCAGCGGGTATATGTTGCAGCTAACCCTAAAACTTTGTGTGGAGGGAAGTTCACTTTTATCCTCATAAATACTTCAAAGGCAGGAAAGGCATCATTTATTTTGCTCTCTCTCTCTCTCTCTCGCTCTCCCTCTCCCTCTCCCTCTCTCTCTCTCTCTCTCTCTCTCTCTCTCTTCCCCCCTTCTCCTTATTCCCTGGCTTGTGTTGTTTGAGGATCGCAGAGTCTTAATTCATTCTCTCTATATCTCTTCCCCTCCCCTTCTCTTTTTGACATATATCATCTGGCTTCCCCTCAACGTCCTGTGTTGCTTGAGCATTAGGAATCCCAACTTTCTGCGTTTGCTGGACGGAGACCCAGCCTTCTCCCTGAGCAGACCGGGGTTGTTCAGGCGACACAGAGGTCATGTTAAAGCACCAAGCAGCAGGGGCCGAGAGATTTATTGCATTTATCAAGGAGTCTTGGCAAAACGTATCGCAGATACTGCAGACATTATTTGTATGTGAATATGAGAAAGATTGGACCCAAAGAAGGTTGTGGAAAAAACGTGGTTCATTAAATACATAATGAGGCAACGGTTTTACTGAAGTTCTGTCTCACTTTAAAATAGACCCTTGTACACACAGACTTGAATTTACACAAAAGAACGTACACACACACGCGCACACACGCACACACACACACGCACACACACACAACCATCCCACAGAGAAGTCCCAGTGAGGATGTTGTCCAAGCAGATGTTTAGTCTGCCCAGAGCGGCCCACTACCCTGTGTTTTTATTGGCTGGCTGCAACACCGGCCTTCCCGTAAGCAGGGGAGCAGTGTCGCGTTGGTCGCCACTTCCTCTCAACCCGGCCCACGCAAGCACACACACACACACACACACACACAGGGGCCTTTGACATCCCACCTCAGAGGCCCCTGTGTGTGTGTGTGTCTGTGTGTGTGTGTTTGCGGGAGAGGAGGAAACGGGCTGTCGGACGGAGAGGAGAAGCGGGCCGGTGAGCCCCAGCTGCTATACAGCCTGTGGGGGGGGGTTGAGGCCAGGTCCCGTAAACATTGCTCTGTGTGGTCACCAGGGGTTTGGTGCTTTGTCCCAATGGAAACCGTCTGGCCCCGCATGACTCAGCCTCCGCCACGGCACGGGAGGAGGAACAGAGACACAGCTCTGTCCCAAACAGTTTCCAGACAATCCAAAATAGGCTGCCGGGTCTAATCCCGGGCCTGATGGTAACCAAATGTGAAGCGGAGTGAAGGAAGGGGAGTACGTGTGTGTCGGCTGTAACGTCATTCCCAGCCCACGATAGATCCTCTCCAAGCCCCGCTTTAATGAGCCAGAGTGCACAAGGCTGTAAAAATATGTAATGGAGGTGTTTATCCTGCGTTTATAAACCCTGGGAGTTAACGCAGGCGGCGGCGCGGGATTATTTTATTACCCCCGTGGCGTGCGCGTTGCCGTGCGCGTTGCCGTGCGCGTTGCCGTGCGCGTTGCCGTGCGCGTTGCCGTGCGCGTGTGATATCAACAATGGAAAGTTGTCAGACAATTAATTCTGCGCTCCTCGAGAACCCGTCCAGCTACAGCGCTCTGTCGTCACGGCGATATAAAAGAAGGACTTTCCATGCAAAGTCTTCTCTTCCCCCAGAAACATCTGCTCATTACGTGTGATGAATGAGGCCCAATCTGAGGCCGCAGCGCTGGGTTAACTGCAGCCCTGCTCCTGGCCAGTGTCAGGTGTGAGTTAAGGACGCCTACCACTCCCTGCGGTCAGGGGGAGGAGACGGGGGGAGGGAGGAGGTGAACGAGGAAGGGAGAGGAGGTGGGGAGCGGTCCAGGAATGCACGGCAGGGCAGCAGCCTTGGCAGGTAGATGAAGTGAGGATCATGCGGGCCGGCGTAGGGGTGATTAATGCGCAGGGGGAACGCACGGGAAAGAAAACAAGGCCATAAATCAGCCAGCGGGCCGCCATGCTAATTGTAATTGAAATGAATTTGTCTGGCCCCGGTGCCGGGAATTACAATTGCTATTGACCAATCGGGGGGGGGGGGTCCCTGGTAAATGAAATGGCAGGTGCGCGGTGTCCACGCCATGATCAATACGCACCCTGGCGCTGCCATTTGTGTCCCGTAAATAAAGACAATGTGTGTTTTGGGGGGGCATGTAACAGGTGAGTTATTGGTTTGGCTGCAGTGCTCCTGCCTGTGTTGCTTGCGTGGATGTAGCTGATGCTAACGCTACATGCTAGCGTGTGATTTTTATCCACAACAGCTGAAGGTAAAGGCACAGTTCACTGTTTAACACAGCTAAGGACATCAGGACACTGGGGGAAGAAGGGAATGCAGTCAAAGCTAGCTGCTGTCTCTTCGTGTTTGTTGTTTCAGTAAAAACCACAATATTTTTTGTAATGATGTATGAATTATGTTGACCAAAGCAACTGTACGGCTCTTTCACGTGTTTTAATATTAAAATAAAATTTCAAAACAAAGAAATTGCTTCTTTGGCTTCCAAGATATGAGCTATACAGTATCTGCTGATGGCCTGATGGACAATACCTGTCAGCAGGACAAAATCATAGCTGGTTGTACATCATCGTACTTTTTGTAGGCTTTGCTTACAATTAGAACATATCACTCTGGCCTTATCCTTTAAAGAAACAACATGCATAACAATCATAGGCTAAACCTAGGTAGGAGTAGTAGTATTATTTCCACTTCGGGACTGTTTGAGACGATCCTTTGCTAAACACGGAGAGTGACGACTTTCAAGTCTTTCTGTTTCATCTGCCTTCCCGCATCCAAACAGGTATCCCCGTTCATTAACCCAGCCTCTCACAAGCTAATTGGGACAGGCACAGACCTGTCTAAGTGTGCGTGTGCACTGATTTGAAATGAGCTAGCAGGGAGTGAAGAGCAGAGCCAGGTAGAGGGGAGTTAAGGTGTGTACGTTTTCTGCCGTTGAATCTCATTGGCTTTCCAATACTCCATATATAGACTCTAACTTCAACCTATTCAGTTAAATGACGCCGGCACACGAGGGATGGTGTGCGCTTTCCAGCACACACACACACATGGTGTCTGTGGGAGTTTGCTCAAAGGTGAACGCGATGGGAGCCTCAGATGAGAACGATCCATATTGGGTTGCACTCCCTGGAGAGCCCTCCCTCCCCGCCTCTCCCCCCCCCCCCCTCTCTCCCCCTCTCCCTCCCTGGGACTTGGTGTCCATGTGACGGTCCAATAACACCCCCATGGGACTGCAGCTTAGCATCCCAACCTCGCTGCTGGAAAACAACATCCGCTCCGATTCTTGCACAGACAAATGCAGAGCCTCAGAACACACCCACATCTCGAGGACGTGCTTAAAAGACTTCATTGGCACACTGGCTACCCCCACACACAATGAAACATGTTAAAACATGTTTTTACCTTATGTTACCCTTTCTTTACCATGTCACTGGCATGTGATTCGGGTGGCTGAACAGTAACGGTGGTGTCAAGGCTACATTACCAATGCACGGAGCCATTTTCCCTTACGCGTCGAAAATAGATGCTCACCGCATCTGCCGTGTTTCGTGATAAATCACACAACCGACGTTCACCCCAGCCACTTGCAGTGCTTTTGAACCCCGTGGACGCGGTAAACAATAGGAACAAAGCCCTGCTTCACAACCGCTCTTCCACGGAGGTCAGCAGCCCGGCACACGGGCCTCAGCCGAAAACGAGCCAGAGCAGCGCCTCAACCTCCAGTCGGAGCCCACGGGGCTCCACTCACTCTCTGATTCGACCAGGGGCTTTTCTCTGCCAACGTATCTCCTCCTCCTCCTCCTCCTCCTCCTCCCCCCACCCCCACCCCCTCCCTCCGTCAGGAATCTATATTTCATAAGCGAGCTGTGGAGCTCCAGTGCCCAATTATCAGCAGATAAGGCGCAGGAAGCCCTGGAGCGCCGGCACGGCTATTTAGACGGGCGGTGGGGGAAGGAGTTAGAGACGGAAAGGCAGGCAGGCAGGCAGGCAGGGACCCAACCCCCCCAGAGGCGATTCGCCCTCACCGCACTTTTTTTTTTTTCTTTCCTCCTTATCCTTTTTTTCCCCCTCTTTCTCCCTCGCTGACAGACTCACCCCCCACCCCCCCTCTACCTTGGCGGCAGGGTTCAATTAGCGCCGGCGGCGGCGAGCGCCCGCAGCCCCGCTCGGCCCAGGAGCCGGGGCCTTTTATCAGCATACCACTGACAACACGCAACGCCGGGTCCAACTAGCAGAGCCGTGTCGAGGCGAGCCCTGTGCTGGTCTCACATACGCAGCATGGGGACTCAAGCACATCCACAGGTATATAGGCCTATACAGTACAGTGTATACACACGTATATGCTAACTACAGTGTGCACACGCACGTGCTGTACTTGGACATGGGCGAGGCGCCTCCAAACGTCTCCATGGCTCTATACTATTGGGGTTGCCCGTGGAGACCATTTAGTGCTATTTGTTTATCAAAATGACGGGCGTGGCGGGGGGTCTCTGGGGGTCTCTGGGGGGCGTATTTTCATTAGATTAATGAGGGCCATGCCCTCTGCTCTGCCCTCCTACCGGGACAAGACCAAGTGTTTCCTGTGAATCCACCGCACACCAAATTACAGCGCTGTCGCTCCGGCAGATAACGTTTATGTCAGGACCGGTCACACGCTCCAAATGGGAGTTCGTAGCGGGGGGACTCCAAACCCCCCTCCCCCACAATGACCACCACCAGAAAATAAAAAAAAGAATAATAAAAATACAAACTACAGCCACCAATGGTGAGCAAGGTCAGTTAGAGGTCAGGCACAGCTCACGGATACGAGGCGGATATCGATTCACTGGGACAGGCCATGGGCGCACGCACGCAAGCACACACACACTTTCCTCTCTCTCTCTCTCTCTCTCTCTCTCTCTCTCTCTCTCTCTCCAATCACAGGCCATGCATCAGCACATAGATCAGCCAGGGGCAGGAAATGGCCTGGGTCAGAGGGGATGGGGTGTGTGTGTGTGTGTGTGTGTGTGTTTGTGTGTGTGTGTGTGGTGATAAGGGGGCGGGGTGGGGGCGGTGGGGGCAGCGCCTTGAGAAAACACAGAAAGACAATTTATCTCGTTGTCACCGCCCGACACACCGAAACACACACACACACACACACACACACACGGCCAAGCACAACTGCTCACTCACACACACACACACACCCAGAACGTTTTGCACTTTTAAACCAGTAGCAGGCCTGTTACACCTAAGAGTGCCGTGTCAGTTGTCAACGTGTGTCGGTTTGCTGTCAGCCGGTAGTTGATATTACAGAGGCCCTGTCACCTCAGGAGGCTGTGGGATGCTGCTGTTGTCGTTGTTGTTGTTATTATTGACTAGCTGGGACCGGGGCACTGCAACTAGCAATGAGGACGCACTTAGCACTGTAGCAAGGCAGTAGCATCCATAGACTAGACACACAGGCAGAAACGTGCGCATTGTGGTATTGTATGTATGTATGTATGTATGTATGTATGTATGTATATATGTAGGTATGTATGCATGTACATGTGTATTTATGTATGTATGTACACGTATGCAGTATTTATGTATGTAT
>JAOEHI010000022.1:1985805-2019656 GCA_025447815.1 Percopsis transmontana
TCATGTTTAAAGGTTTGGACACATTATGCACGCTACGTGCATGTTGTTGAGTCAGTGTGTGTGTGTGTGTGTGTGTGTGGTACTGTGTGCCTGGCTCGCTTCCTGCAAGAGTGCCGTGCATGTGGACTGCCTTCTTCCATCGCCCACCATCGTGGGTGGTGTGTGCTGCTGCTAATGTGCTGAGGCAGTGGGTGCTGGACAGACCAACACAGCCGGTGTTCTCCTGGCTCTGGATTGGTCCGTGTGTAACGGAGGCCAGCGATACAGTGAGAGTAAAACCTCCCCCCCGACACCTTAAGAGGCATGCTAGCGACAGACGCTAGTGTCCGTTGGGTTTTAGCCTCCCTTGCTAACACGTCCGCCTCCCACGCCAGTGGGATCACAGGTAGACCGGTCGAGTCCCACACTGGTATCTACAACATTCTGTTTGCTTAGCAATACGTCATATAACTTGTTGTGTAATGCTATAATGATGAACCGATTGCGTCCAAGCCGTCCTAGAAGGGAGTCCTCCTATTGGTGGTTCCCTTCCAAGGTCTCTCCCATTTTTCTAGGGAATTTTCCCTTGCTTTCCCCTGTGGGAGGAGAAGGAACAGGGGGTCTGGTTTCTTTCCATGTGAAATGTGGGCCTGTGCACCCGACTGAGACTGTAATGTGGTTAAGGGCTATATGAAATACATTTGACTCGATTTAAATACTTAAATACTTTAATTGCTTGGCCTTACATGAATGGGGACACATCGTGTTGTCAAATTACAGACATTCAAAAGCTTTAGGTCTGAATTTAATTATATCCACCCAAATTATATCCCACATAATAACAAATTAACAGCATTTAAGTGAAAACAATAGAACATGGTGTTTACATAGGTCTACATATATTTACACAATCAAAATTAAGTAAAATACTGATAAACGTAAGGCACTTTCTCTTAAGTTGTTGCTTTAAACCTGTTGATAGAGAGACAATTATTGCTGTTCAAGGGCGCTGATCTGAGGTGATAGCTCTCCAGTGCCACCTATTGATCATAGGGATCCATATACCCTTGTTTCTCAGTCTGCTGGCTGCTACAGCTCGAGAGAATGTGATATTGGGTGATGTCGCCATTGTGTGGAAGTTGTGTGAAATGACAGAAATTAGAACTTGCCTCAACCTAAAAATCAAAGCGAAGGGTGAAATCTGCAGCTTAGTTAAACACAATAAAAACGTTTAAGGAAACATTCTTAAGCTGAATATTTCATCTTGAGAATGCAAGTGATACTTAGACAGTTTAATAATAGCAATGACTTTCTCTTGGCCCTCGTGAACTACACAATAGCCGACACCATAGACACCATATGTTTGAAACAGAAATAAATAGACCGACACGGACTCATACAGCGCAATGCGCGTGGTTCCCAAGCTTGCTGTGACTGCACTCGCGTTAGTTAATTACGGTTTCGTCGCTGTGGAGCACTTACGAGTACAAACCATACCCACAAACAGTGGAATGTGCGTAACAGCTCTTTATATCAATGCGTAGGCCTAAATACCATACACCTATATACGCTATCTATTTAGACGGTGCATACATAGTGTAGGCTACGATATAAGGCCTATAGCCTACTATAGACTGTAATAGACTATTAAACGCCTCAGATAATTTTTCAAGTAGGGTTCTGAGAGTGTAGAAGAATCTTATTTCAGGCCACACTGGTGGTTACGTGGGGCCTAAAATTAAGATTAAATCGGAACGTGATGTAGGCTAACACACCATTACAATTTGTAGGAGAATAGATTGGTTTATTCATAATGTATGCACTGCAATTTAAGCCCCTTATACCATTTATTTTACCTTGCATAGATCAAGCGTTCCGTTCTTTTTGACTTCATGCATATTATGTTTCAGGCTGTATAGCAAGATGCTGCAGTCTGGAATCATTGTGTCTCCTCACCTCTGTGGCTTGGATGAAGTTTGTGTAAAGTCATGCTTTAAAAAGTTTGGTAAATTATGTCTAGATTAAAAACAATACAGTAGGCTTTTTTCTTCCCAAAATCGTATATATATTTTTTGCATTGAAACCAAACAAGCAATACGAGTTTAAGTAATGAACGCTCTAAATCAGTTCTGGATAGTACTGGGCTTCCGGGGCCAGACTTTACTACCGGTATATTATTAAAACGTAGTCACGTCTGGTCCCGCGAGACTAGGATAGTAAACACAAAAAATACAGCCTCATAAATCTGTGTCCACTTACCTCATACTTACTGTAGGTGTCGCCAAAATGACCTGAACTGGAAACTTAAAGATTGTAATTGTAACTGAAATGCATTTTCAGTCACAATCACAAAATACTGTAAATAACAAATGCAATCATTTAAAATACTTAAAACCACACGTCAGGTCCTGTCTCGATAACTGACAGGAAGCGTCTAAATATGATCCCCAGTATATCTCAGGCTGCAGTAGGCCTACTCATTAAAGGAAATGACAGGCCAACCTTTATGCCTACCACCTCATCTGATGCCTCAGCTCCGTACGCGCCTGGCCTCCTCTGCCCTAACTCAATTGTGCCTGGATATCGGATTAATTTACAAATGTAATTTACAGGGTTGCATTTCTCTATTGCATTATGATAATTAAATCCTCGTCTGTTTCACGTTCATCATTAGTCATTAAGCAGGACAGACTTTAACACAAACAGGAAATGTCATGTCTATGATACAGTGATCAAGTAGGCTACCATCGGCGTCGCCAGGTCATTTTTCCGGGGCTTCAGCCTAAAATGTTTTGACAGTAGCCCCGAATGTAATTTTAAATGTATGCAACACAATTTTAGGTGCAGTTCAACAACAACAACACAAATATTTTCTGAATGAATGTGCAATAATGTTCATGACTCAGCCTGTCTCGCGGGTCTGCGAAGAGCGCGATAATATTGCTACATTTTGTTTAAAGTTCACGAGACGTGACCTCACCTTCGCATTTACTAGCATAGGTCCTATGCACTAGTACGCGCGCGTACAGTAGCCTATGTGAGTGTGAGGTTAGCTTTACTATAGGCTATGTACTGTTCATTTGTGCATTGCGCACTGGTTCTGAGCACATACGGCAAGTTATTTTACTTGTGGTAATACTGACGGCCCAGTGTCGAGTCACGGTCCGCCACACACACACACACACACACACACTATCATATTGCTACGTCCCGAAGAATCTGGGCTCAGCCCCGGAGGTTTAACAGTGCAGCTGACGCCCCTGTAGGCTACAGTAACTTTTTGACTCCTGGGAAGATAGGTGTGCTCTTACAATGAAATAGAAACCTTCTCAAGCATAAGCATGCGACTGACCAAACAGGGTCATATGTTAGAGGGAAATCTAATTCTGGTAGACTTCAACAATTCATATCAGACAATTAATATTTAAAATACAGTTGAATAAATATGAAATGGTAAAAACACAAATAAGCAATAAATATAATGCATAATAAATACAACAACTATTAATAAACAAAGTTAAAAGTTTTATATGATGACTTAAAAATAAACATTACATTTGTTAAAGGTATTCCTGGCTCTTTTTCAGACGAGCAATTATTCCCTTCTGGTATGACACATCTAGTGGTTGTGGTCGATACGATGATATCCAATCATCCTGAAGTTGTCAAGCTTTTCACACATTACAGACACCATCGTAACATAAGTGTAATGTACTGTTTATGATGCACAATGTCGACTTATTCTACTGCTCTCCTGGGCTTTTTCTGCCCCCAGGTCTACACATGGTAGACATGCATGTCTGTTTGTCTACACAGACGTACATTCCTATTTCACTGCTTCAGTGTGTAAAAAGCGTTCCATTCACTTCTGTTCAAATGTCTACTGCACGCAGATAATTTTCATCTCTTTGCTCCAGAGTTGAATGAATTTCTATGATGTTTAAGCTAACTGTTTCAGCTAGCAGGTGTGTTTTCATCAACTGTCAAGACTAGGATAGTAAACACAAAAAGTACAGCCTCATAAATCTGTGTCCACTTACCTCTTACTTACTGTAGATGTCGCCAAAATGACCTGAAGTGGAAAGTGATAGAGTTGTAGTTGTAACAAATGTATTTTCAGTAAATCACAAAATACTGTAAATAAAATATGCTAGTATCGATTACTTTTCAAATACTTAGCCTACAGTATTTTGTGAGCAAATTCCTCTAGGAAAATCTATAAACACGTCAGGGTCTGTCTCGATAACTGACAGGAAGCGTCTAAATACGATCCCCAGTATATCTCAGGCTGCAGTACTCATTAAAGAAAATGACAGGCCAACCTTTATGCCTAGCACCTCATCTGATGCCTCAGCTCCGTACGTGCCTGGCCTCCTCTGCCATAACTCAATTGTGCCTGGAAATCGGATTAATTTACAACTGTGTTCACAGGGTTGTATTTCTCTATTGCATTATGATAATTAAATCCTGTCCTTTAAGGACACAGAGGCGAAACGTGGTCACAAAGCGCACAGGGACGGCTGAGGGGTATCAAAGCCTGAGATTTGAGTTACACCAGTGCCGTCTTCCTTTCACACTGGCATGAACTGGGCAGGTCACATTAGTCATGGGGTGTACAGTATGCACTGGATCCCCTGATTTAGATTAGATAGCATTACATTTCCATGGAAAAATTTGTTTTTTTCTGCATATAATATGGATACTGGAACAGAAGGGATGGAAACACCAGACCAGATAACAGTGAGTAGCAGGCATCCGCTAGCTGGGTGCCGTCTTTAGCGTCGTCTTTAGCTCCATCTGGGCAGCCAAAGACCTGGTATTGTGTTCCAGCGTGCACCGAGAGGCAGCAATGTGTCAGGTCTGCACAGCCCAGCCAGGACAACAGGCCAGGAGTACAGCATGCAGAAACACTGAACACGGGTTATTCTTTGACACGTCATGGGGCTTCATGTTGACTGTAATGTTCTGTGTATGTCTGGACGCTACCTGTCTGCCCCAGGTCTCTCTCGGAAAAGAGGTTCACAAGATCTACTTAAATCCTGGGTTATATGAAGGTTAAATAATAAAATAGATCATGATTATCAGTCAAAGGGAGCCATGCCGGTACGTGTACTGTATCCCGGCTCTCTTTCTAATGTACTGTAGTTGAGCTGTCTTTTATTCCATTAGCTAGCCTCAAATACATCTGGTTTACAAGGGCCAGTCTAGCTACCTTTTTCATTTTGTTGAGCTCAAAGTCATTTCGTTGGACCAACCAAGTGATACAAGTTTTCCGCAATGCCTTACAAGGACACATTAGAACAATGTACAAAGAAAAGGGTTCTTTATAGCTATGTTTGCACTGGTACACAAACACTCTAAATAGCCTCTTGATTTTATTCAAAGAAGACAGTATTATTACATTATTACAAGTAGTGAGCTAAAACCTTCTCACTCCACCCACGCAGATGGTAGCTGAGCTGTTTCTGTCACCAGTGTGTGGGTGGAGACAACACCACAATGCACACTGTTTGCTAACAGCAAGGTAACCAAGCAAAGCACACATGTACACACAACCATATCAGTGTTTACACATACTGCCAGTTCAAGACTTACACGCTTAGATTGACTATGCAATAAAACTTGCACCAGCCTGTGTTTGAGTGTAGCATTTGCTGGTTTTGAGTAAATCTAATGCATGGGCCTATTTCGGCACTCTGGTGGTCTAAACTGGGCTATAATCAGTCATCCTATATAGACATAAATATGACTCATATACAGTATGATGCAGTTACTTTCTGTAATTTGTATGAAGAAAAGTTAAGATAAAAAGCCAAACACTGACTGGTCACTGGACCAGAATTAATTTTTCAGCTTTTAAACGGGTGTTATTCCTTTTATTTATTTATTGTGAAAGGTTAAAAAAAAAACTGCAATAAATGGCACGCATGCGTGTAATAAAGTCTGTATTTTGTGTACATTATTTATATTATAATAAATATGACGAACACAAACATTTCCCCACAAAAAAAAAACAACAAACCATTGTCTATGTCTACAATATCCACTAGAGGTCTCTCTATACCAACCTCTGTTGTGACTCCTTTCTGAAAGCGTTAGAGAAATGACAATTCTCCCTGAAGAGGGCAGCCTTGTCAAGTGGCGTCGGAAAATCGTTGAAACATGCCAACCTTTGCTTTCATATCTTGAAACAACAGCCCGAGCCTACACACCTTAACCATAACGTTGATCTGCATTCATCAAGTATATGCTACCCCGGCGAAAGGGTTTTATAAATACGTATTGAGTCAAAGAGACATTATGAAACGCGCTCGCCACACAGCTGGCGTGACCGGCCTACGTCAATCAAGAGCGTAAAACAGCTTAATCGTTCACTTCAGTGGCACAGCTCTGGGCTGAGGCAGTTTTATCGTGCATGGTAGGCTGTGCTGGCTGCTCTTTGTTCTAACCAGAGCATATGCCACAAGCCCTCACTGCTTTTCCTCAACAGCTGCTAAGCCCATTAAATCTGCAGCCAGACACTGGAGTGGAGAGTTTACAGGGAGGAGGGCTGTACAAAATCATGCACTGTTCCACCATGACCCCGTGGGGCTTCTCGAGAGAAATGTTCAACATGAAGACAGATAATGGCAGTAAGCGATCTCTTGACACGTCTGCTGCATTTTTTAAGGGTAGGGTATAAACTCTTATTTATTTATTTTTTTACAGCCAACTACTCAACAAAACCCTACCGCCAATCTTATGAAGAAATATAATTCCTTCCATAAAATCCACACAATGTGCTTTGTCTATTTTTTTTTTACGAGTGGTAATATATTTGCCACAAGGGTGAAAGACATTATACTGGTCTATTCTATAAGGTGCAGTCAAGGGACTTGATGGATAGCCTGTGGTATCCATTCTGCATCACGCTGCCATCCCAACTGTTTGTTCTGCGGTGCTAAGCCTCGGGCTGCAGCGCTCAATGGCTCCCAGAGCCTCTATTGGGTGAGGCGGAGAATATCACAATACCATTTCCAAGCTTCACATCACCTCATCAAATAGACTCGTCCCTCTGCGCAGAATTAAAGCACCGTTTTAGGAATACTAGCCTCCTTTTTTTTTCTAAATTGCAAGCCCCTCACATTCCCCGCCGTTTGGCTCATTTCGAGCCTCAGTGATCTTCTCGGATTTGCTTCGCACATCCATCTCCAGGGGGGGCCTGGCCATGTGGTCCAGCCTTACTGGGCTGGTTTAACCACAGGGGATTAACCACAGTCTGATTAGCGCCCCTCTACTAGAATCAGGGGGGGGGGGGGGGGGGTTCTTGGGCTGTATCTGTTTGGAGGGTCATTATAAAGATAGTAAATGTTCCCAAGCCGTATTATGATCCTCTATTGAAGCATTGTGCAGGTATTGTGCAGATGATAAAGCTCAAATCTTTGTAACAGGTACAACCCACACATTTTCTATATATAATATACTATAAAATTAAAGAGTCTTCATTACTCTTATGGGCAAATAATATTTTATGTTTTTGTTTTACCAATCAGTAGCCAAGCTTAAAGTGATATTAAACTTTTGTTAACACATTAATCCCTCGTTTCGTACTATAGATGCTGGTCACACGGTTTCATGTTGTAGATTATCTTTTAAGGTACATTTGAACTTTTTTTTTTTTTTAACTAAAATGTAAATATATCTTGAATTCAACACTATTCATGTTTATGTTTACCAGCCAACACCTACCGTGAACAGGGGATTAAGTCACGGTGAATGTCAGCAAGAGGATTTAATATTGAGGTACTGAAGCTACAGAGTCAAGGGTGGAGCAAGAGATTAAGTTCCCCTTAAAGTGGAGAAACATTAACGTTTTCCATCTCTGTTACCCAATTTAACTTCTTTAACTTTGTGACATGGCTGACTTTTCATCTTAAACACGGGAAATGTAAAGGGTGTAAAACAAAAACAATAGTCTTTTGATTCAGACCATTAGGCCCCACAGCCTTATCTCCTGAAATGAAGAAAGAAGAAAAGCAACGGGGATGGAGAAACCGGGCCTTAAAATGCATGTAAAATGTTTGATGGTGGCGGTGCTGGAGAAGCACTATTACAGCTGAATCTTCCCAGAGAGGCTATTTTCATCCAAGATAAATGGCACTCCGGAGCCGGGACAAACATTGTGCTCACCGCCTCTCTTTCGCCAGATAACCAAGGGGAGGTGGGGAGGCCTGGAGTCGCATGCATTTAAACATCTTCTTTGGCCATCTAGGTGGTGGTGTGTCTCTTCAGGGCACCGAAGGCTGCATTTACAGTACCCGCCCGACGGGGAGTTTATCGGCCAGCGGCCCACAGCCATGATGCACTCTCTTCCATGGAAGATTAATTACCCAGCAGAGGTGAGGGAAAAACACAAAGGCCAATCCATCTGCGGCAGGCCAAGTGGACAGCCCCGCGGCATAGCGGGCGAGTCCGCTGGCACCGCTATCTATCACAGGGACAGCCTTTGCACAAACACAAGGTCAGGGTGCTCCCGGTCTCCCCTGGCCCCAGAGCCACAGCATGGCGGCCATCAACGCTACCTCTAAGCCCCTCTGGCTGCCCCTTAGTAGAGCCCCCACCCTGGTGTCCTAGTAACTAGTTTACCGGGACGACTGGAACACCAACAGCCAGGGCCGACCGGCAGAAGAAACCTCTGCTGGGTGACTTCTAGGTAGCGGGCGACTGACACGCCATCACTCAGTGCTGTTCCACGGACCGATGGCGGCTGAGGAGCAGAAGCAGAAGGTATTTAGCCGTGCTACCGTTGCTACCCTGACTTAGGCCGGCTTCATAATGATTCCCCAGCCACTGTGACAGGTGGGGGTCAGGCTCAGGTTATCTGCATGATAGACTGCTGGCCTAAAACGCTTCCTGGGTACATCATTGAATGATGTGGGTGACAAATAAATCCCCCCCTCCCTCCCCCCAATACAAGCAACACTTGTATTCACACTTGACTTGCATTATCCATACACTCTAAGTCAACATAAACAACTTCTAACCTAGTTGGACTTAGTAAGAGCTGCCTATAAGTCTGTGGCAGAAGTGTTGGCACAGTGTGAGAATAGCGTATTGTGGAGAGGAAATTCCACTTTTGAGGTCTTGCTAGTCCAAGAAATTAACACCAGTCTGATGGTACATGTGTATGCTTTTATGTGGTAAACACGGCATACAAAAAAAAACAAAAAACCAAGAATGGCATTTTCTCCACTATAAAGTCTAGATCCTCATGAATATAGGTCAAAAATTATGTAAGCCATTGCCCTTTACTTACAGTCTTGTGTTTCCCCCACGGACGTTTCACAGACACCGCAATAGAATAAGAGCAGTTGGAGAAAGCACTAAAAGTGTTTTATGACATCACATTAAAGAGGAGCCTTAAAGTCTGGCATGTGACGCTTGTATTGTGTTCTATTCTCCACTAACAAGCCACCTAATGTTTCATGCTTTATTTAACAATGAATCTTACGACTCCACAACTACAGGCGATTCCCTTGAAATACAATAGATAGGAGGGGAGGAGGAAGAGGAGGAGGGGGGGTAAGAAGAAGCACAAGAGGTTTGTGGCAGGTGTCAGCCGTGGCCCACGCAGGGTGTGGGAGCGTGTCGGGAGCGGGGCAAGGAATGCTCGGGTCGGGCCGCTGGCTGAGTTGGCCTGGTGTGCCGGAGCAGACGAGGGGGAAACCAGATCGGCTATGACAGGAATGCGAGTGCAGGATATCATTATAAGCCTGGAAGCTGCAGGCCAGATCCCAAACACACAGCGGGAAGACGGGAGAGAGGACGACGACAGCTGTCTGATGAGCACCAAAACAAACACAGACATACAGTACAGACACACACACACACACACACACACAGGCTGGTAAACACAAACACAGACAGACGCATACAAACACACACATACACGGAATATACAAATATGTATCTATATACATATCGAATTATCTATATGTATATACAGGAGTACACATATACACACACATCTAATTATCTATATTTAATATATATATATATATATATTTTTTTTTTTTTTAAATGATGAAAGGATATTGTGTGTTCATGTAAATACTGCAGACTGCATGCTGCCTAGAAACTGGTCTCTAGGCAGTGGTAGTGGGAACATCATGAAGAATTGTGGTCCTCTCTGTGTGTACCTTGGTTTATATTTTAATTAGGATGGGACACTGAAGTAGCAAAGTAACATAGTTGTGTAAGCGAAGGCAAAGGCAGTCTGGAACTAACAAATTGCAGCATGACCGAGGCCAAGTTTACAAATGCTGAGTTTGTTTAATCATTCCACTGTCCTACAGAAAAACCTCATATTAATGTTTCCCTTTGGAATAGGAGTAAAACGTCCCCAGAACCCCAAATTTCTCTCCTAGCACACCGTTTGTTTGAAATGCAAATATGCATGCAGCCATAGGTGGAGGGGTAGAGAGGTGTGTGGAGAGCAGTGCTTGGCAACGTTTTTGTAATGCTGGCTTAACGAGGGGGAGGAGTAGAGAGGAATAGAAACCACTCAACACCGAGGTACAGCAGGGGGCATACTGAACTGTAAACTATATCTATATATCTCTATATATCTCCTGTAATACAGGTTTCAACCACAAGGGGAATACCAAACAAACTAAGGATTGTACCTTTAACATGCATTAAATCCCATATTTCTATTTGAATTTCATAATACATTTTGACGTTCCTATTACCTGTAAAACAATCTTACTTAATTTTCTGCACAAGGAGAATAATGAATTGGCCAGACCTGGTGATGGATGATGAACATCGATTTGCGATGTATACTTTCTGGAACAGGATCCGTGTTTTTGAGCCAGAACACCAGACACAAAAACCAGTGTCATGTCTCTAATCTCTGACTCAAGGAGAGGAAGGTACACACGCAGATCTATTTGTTCCCTGTGTCAACAGAGACCCTTTTTAGATAAACACAGGCCCTGCTCGGCTACAGGGCAGCCACAGAGCTACCCGCTGGAGAAACAACACTAGCTTCCAGTTGAATGCGCTAATAGCACGTAGGGCTTCACTCTGCCACTGAGCATTACGCCCAGCAGCGGGTCCAGTGGAGCGAAAGAGAAAGACGGGAGACCGGAGCACAGGAAATAGGAGGGAAGGGGAAAGAGGAAGCGGCAGACAACACCACCCTCACCAGTGAACAGCACAAGACATATTGCACATTCAGACAGAGAAGACCCAAATCTTTTGAGTGCGTCGTCGTGGTGTGGCTGCCTCAGGGGGTACACGGGTGTTATGAGGAGGATTTCAGTTGACACGAGTCACAGCCGCTCCATCACCAGTGTGGATGATGGGAGATGAATTATTCAGCCGGCCCACTTGGTTCCCGATGTCTTGTTGTGTCTTACGGGGAGGTGAGGCGAGCCAGCAGACAACAAGCAGCCCCTCCCGACGGGGCGGCCGTCACATGACAGCCCCGGGATAGGAGCATCCGAGGAACCTCGATGTTCCCGAGGACAGCGCATCATTTCAAAGAGCGGCAGAAGAATAATGGCTCCCTCTCAAAATGACAGCCATGGCTGCGGCACACAATCACAGACGGCTGGTCTATCACTCCCCACACACAGGACAGAATGACAACCCTGTTCTGCAGATAGCAAAGCATCTCAGTCTGAGTAGGTGTTCCTTCTGGCTTAGCCGGGCTTTGATGTTATTATAGCCCAACAGGCAGCGATAGTCGGCTTCCAGATTGGGTACCTGCGGCTGGGGTGGTCTCACAAAGCAGCATCGGTAATAAAAAACGGAGTATTTGGAAGGTGGAAGAATTTGAACAGCAGGCTGCTGTGATCCTACACATTGCTCTAATAAGCAAAAATGTCTATTATTACAAGGACAAAGATGTTAAAACACTCCCATACAGAGCACCTCTAGTGCAAGTGCAAGAGAACATGTTAAGATTAGTACAAGTCTCTGCAGGGCCCCTTACTTGAAGTCAGTTTAGCCTGTAAAACATGATTACAGCGGCTTATAGCCGCCTAGATTAAGTAGCGTGCTCTACCTCAGGGCTAATGCAAATGAAACACATAATACTGCAGAGTGCAATCACACATGCAATACACAGGACGAACAATTTACAGGAATATACATTTGGCTCATAGAACAGCCAGAAAGCTGTTTTAAAAAAAAAGAAAAAGAAAAAAAGAAAAGAAGCAATGTTGTGTGGTGTAACTTAGTCGTTTATTTTAATTCCACAAATTTTTCAAAAAAATTACAAAATACTCAAATGGAGAGAACACAGGACTCACAATTTTTCTTATTATTTCTACTTTTTGTTTACATTGTGTCATCCCATGGCGACTACTAATATATACAATAAGCTTCAAGATACCAGTATATATATAAATCTTAGCAGTCAGAATTTACATTCTGCTATTGCCGCTTTGAAACAAGAAGCTAAACCATTGACAACACTTAACATCAAAGGTTGTGAGACACAAAAGAGGGACTAAAAGGTGAAGGAACTGTCAGGAAAATGAGGGGAACAACAGAGGAGAGTGAGGAGACAGGACAGGCAGAAGATGGCAAGATGGAGTGACAGTGAGGTTCTCTCAGGTTTTCCCAGGGCTTGCAGGACTTAATTATTAAGGGACACGGCTTGGATTACATCTGCAAATGCCGAATGGCTGCTGACGTCAACTGGAGCGCCCCACGGGAAGATATAATTACTTTCCGAGTACGGCCTCTTGTGTTGTACCAGTTAAGGAAAAATAGCCACAGTTTTCCAGGTACCCGTGAAAGTCCATACGGTCTTGCACTGATCAAAGAAGTTCATGTTGTATGGCATCAACCTATGCTAACACCCACTGGTATGACAGGAGAACAGTACTTGCACTGTAACAGTCAGCGGCATGCACAAAAACGCCAGCTCTGAGGCCCAAGGAGGACACGACCTTCGACCCCTCCCCCATGTGGGCAAGGCCCACGTAGTGAGGGAACGCCGTTACAGTGGGGACAAACGCCCCGACAGCCCACATGGATGGAGGGGTCGAAGGTCGTGTCCTCCTTGGGCCTCAGAGCTGGCGTTTTTGATGGACCAGGGACAGGAATATGAGAGCCCACCTTTTAGCACCAATCTTCTAGCACCACCTTTCATTCAGTTAAAGCAAGCATAAGGGCTAGCGGGGGAAACTGAGGTGCCAACAATCAGTATTTAAAACTGATTGTTCGTGTCTGTTATGGTTTTGGTTGACAAAGTCAAAATACTAAAACCCAGGTTTTAGTATATATAGTAGAAATAATTTATCTGTAAAAATTGAAATTTCATAGATATTTAAGTTTTTTTTTATTAAGTATTTTTTAAATACTAATTTTAAGTGGTAAAACTTTAAAATTTGTAAAATCTGTGTTGCTCAAAAATGACTTGCAGTGCAATAATAGCTTTTAGTTTAGTTTCAAATAACTATAAATGATTAAACGAGGACCTGGTGCTGGTCGAAGGCGTATGATGTGTGATGTGCTGAATAGATGCGGGGGTGTGACAGTTTAATGATGGCTGGATGTACGTGGGATCTAATCTTACACAGCGATGCCAGGAGGACTTCCACACCTCGTATAATACCATCCCCTCTGAAACAAGGGATAATGCTTCAAAAACAAAAAAGGTTGCAACGACTTGGTTTGGAGTCCACACCTAGTAATAATAATAATAATTATAATAATAATTATATGTTTATATATATACTATTTACAGACTCAAAAACGCCATGCGGTAAGCTTTTCTTAAAATTATGAAAAACCTCCAACAATGTATTAAAATAAATGTTGAATTTAAGATAGCACTTGTAATTTTTCTGTAAATGGCCTGACCGGTCCTGTATTATTTTTTCGTTGATAAGCACAGTGTCTTCTTCTAGCACCTACAAAAAAAATGTCAGGGAAGCTTGTCATGCAGGAGTCTTGAGGACGTTGTCACTACTGGCTATATACCAAAGAAAGTCAATGTCTTGAAAAAAAAGAAAAAAGAAAAAAAAAAAAAAGAAAAAAAGAAGGTCCATGACAGGGAAACGAAAGCGTCATTTGAAGACGTCTCGGGACGATCCGCTCATCCTTATCCATTCTTCATAAGTGAATGCATGTTGGAGGACCCTCGAGTGCCTCCTCAACGACTGTTCTGCAACAACTTCCTGCATCCTGGGCCTGCGTAAGGCGGCCTCCCCGGGCGGCTCACAGCTGCTTGTCACTCTCCTTCTTCAGCCGGCTGAAACAAAACGTCAGCTCGCGTTAACATGGGGAGTCCCGCGTTTCATTCCAATGTTTTTATTTGACACTCGACTGATCTGTAGCAGTGGTCGTCGATAAAACACATGCTTACATACACTGGTTTGACAATGGAGTTCCCGGCGGTTTCTTTTTTGTTATCATCTTGGCCGATGACTACGTTTCCAAGAGGAAATATCTTTTAGCTAATTACAGAATTTTCATGGAAATGTTTACCTGTAACAGTATTATGTGCTAACAAGCTAGCAGTATAGCTTTTTGGGGGGGGGGGGGGGGGAATGGGGTTAAAATGCTGTAGCGCCCACGGACCTGTAGTAGTCCTCCTGGCCCGGCAGCGGCCCTCCGTGCATGTGGTGGTGCCCGTGGAGCCACTGCTGCTCCATGGCCAGCCTCTGGAGCTCAGCGGACTGGGCATGCATGGCCTGTAGCTGGTGGGCTGCGGACATGGGAGGGGGGAGACCCCCTGGTAGGTCCCGCGGGTACGGAGTACCTGCAGAGCACACGCGATGGCATCACACAACGTAGGAGGCTCTCACAGAAACACCCGCACGGGCTGATTATCCAGATGCTGAAGCTAAAGATACGTTTAAAAATATACTAAATATACTAAATATATACGACATTAATAAACACATTATGGCTGCAGTGGGTAAGAGCCTCACCAAATACAGGGTGGCGCAGCATCTCGTGTTCGTGGGGGGGCTGACCCATGAGGGCGTTGGGGATGGCGCCGGGCGGGTAGGGGAAGCGGGCCAGGTGGGGTCCTGCTGCCAGGGGGTCGATGGCCAGCGGATGGCCCCCAGAGCCTGGGGGACACACAAGGCATTCACCACCACCTTCTGGGTGTCAGAGTCTTTAGGGTCAGGGCACTCATCAACAGACAACGCATGCCGCAGACACGGCTAACTCAACATTAGCATGCTAGTCAAGCTAGTCCCGCTTCATCATCACATTAGAAATGCACACATAAAAACGAATTTAACTAGCTGTAATACAACTACATACAACATACTATGCTAAGAGTAATATTCAGTAATAATAGTAATAATAGTAATATAGTAAATAGTAATTTAGGCTACTAATTGTAAGTCGCTTTGGATAAAAGCGTCTGCTAAATGCTTAAATGTAAATGTAAATTAATATACAGTGCTTTCAATGTAAACCCTTTATACCTCAGTAACACCATATTGCTTTACAAGTTTACAGTCTCCTCAGTGTAACAACAACCCCCTGTGTGTGTGTGTGTGTGTGTGTGTGGGTGTGGGTGTGGGTGTGTGTGTGGGTGTGTGTGTGTGTGTGTGTGTGTGTGTGTGTGTGGGTGTGTGCGTGCAGGGCGTTCTCTCACCTTGGTGCAGGGGGTCTTGCTGGTGCAGGTGGAGGTGTGAGTGGATGTGCGAGTGCTGGTGGTGGTGAGGCGTGACGTTGAACATCTGCAGGCGTGCGATGGGGTCGTTGGCCATCCTCTCCGCGTGGAGCCTCTCGGCCGCCAGGCGCTCCGGGTAGCTCATCTCGGCCCGCAGCTGTGGGCCGGCCAGGGCCAGCCGCTCGCGCTCCAGCGGGTTCAGGCCCGGGTGGAAGGAGGCGAAGGGGTGGGGGCCGGCCATGGGGGGCAGCGTGATGGCCCCGTGCCGTGCGAAGTGCTCCATGGGGTTGGCGGAGGGGTGCAGGCCCTCCAGCTCGGGGGGCTTCACCTCGAAGCCGGGCTTCATGCGCTCCCGCAGCTCGCGCTCGCGGATCTCCCGCTCGCGCATCTCCCGCTCCCGCAGCTCGCGCTCGCGCATGGCCGGGTCGGCGCTGTACAGGCCCTGCATGTGGTAGGCCAGCAGCGGGTCGGCCGGGTTGAGCGACACGAAGAACGGGTGGTTGCGGTTGGTGGGCGACATGACGTGGGGGCGGGCGTACTCGCTCAGCGTGCGCAGGGCGGGCGTGTCGGGCCCGATGTACGGCGGCACCGCCGCGATGGTGGTGGGCGGCCCGTCGTACTGCGGCCGCATGTGGGCGGGGCCGGCCATCTGCTGGTCGCCCATCCGGCCCTCGTGGGCGGAGCTGGAGGCTTTCTGTGAGGAGGAAACGGCCCGGTCAGAGGAGGGGGGGGGGGGGGGCACAAAGTACACACACACACAGTAAGACAGGGAGTTCCAACACACCGCAGCTCTCTCAGCCACCTTCTCCCTCTCCCGCTCCCTCTCCCGCTCCTTCTCCCGCTCGCGCTCCTTCTCCTCCCTGGCTTTCTGCTCCGCCTCCCTCTTGGCCTTCTCCAGGGCCTCCTCGCGCTTCTTGGCCAGCTTGGAGGAGGCGAGCGGCGTGAAGTAGAAGTCGGTCCTGGCGCAGGAGTTGTAGCCGCGGTCCAGGTGCTTGTAGAACCTGCGGCCGTGATCGAGACAAACACGTTAACACATCACCTAGGTTACCACCGGGAGCCCCGGAACACGCCTGCATCTCCTCTCATCCTTCCACTAACGAGCCTGAAAGAGAACAGCGGTTAACGCGAGTGAGGCCTGAGGTGAACGCACCGTGCTGATTGGCTGGCGTGGCTGGGCGTGTTGACGACGGTGGGCTCGGGGGAGGGGCTCCTCTGGGGCGGCGGGGGGCTCTCGGGCTCCTCCATCTCGTCCAGGGGCTCCTCCTTGATGTGCACGGGCGGCAGCACCGGCCCCCCACAGGAGACGGAGGCGGGAAGAGGCATGGAGATGGAGGAGGAGGAGGAGGAGGAGGAGGAAGGGGGAGGAGCGAGGCACGGCATGGAGCTGGAGGAGGGCGCGGGGCCCGTGGGAGGTAGAACGGGGTTGAAGGGGTGAGGGGGGTACGGCGTCTGCGGGGGGCCGCCGGGGTGCGAGGCGGCGGCGGAGGGCGGGGGGGCAGGAGGGGGCTGGTGGCCGGACGACGGGGGGAGGCTCTGGGACTGGGTGAGCACCGGCGGCTGGGAGGGCGGGGGCTGCAGCTGCTGCCCCTGGGGCATGAGCTGCAGCGGGGGCGGGTGCGCTGACGGAGGGTGGTGGGTGGACAGGGAGCTGAGGGGCTTGAGGGCGGGCGGCGGGGGCAGGTTGGAGGGCATCTGAGGGAAGGGGGGCGCCGACAGGTGGGGTGGGTGCTTGTGGGACTGCTGGCTGGAGATGTGCGGGATGGGGGTGGTGGGCGGGGGCTTGATGTGGGGCATGGACATGGGGGCGGGGGGCAGGGGCTGCTCCCGGGGAGGCTGGCCCTGGGAGGACGCCTGGGCCTGGCAGGGGGGCGTGTGGGGCCTGGGCTGCGAGAGACCGGACAGGGGGCAGGGGGGGACCTGAGACGGCCCCAGGGGGAAGCCCTGAGGAGCCATGTGGGGGTGGGGCAGGTGAGAGGGCCCCGCCTGCAGCGGGTGCGGCATGGGTGGCAAGGGGCCGAGGTGGGAGCCGGGCAGGGACTGCGGGGGCAGCGGGGGGCCCGGCTGAGTCACGGGTGAATGCGGAGAGGGCAGCCTCTGAGGGTGGAGGGACGCTCCTGATTGGATGAGAGATAGCGGGCCAGCCGGGGGCAGCTGGGGAGGTAGAGAGGCGGAGGGCGGCGTGGGGGGCACCTGGGGGGGCATTGAGGGGGCCGAGGAGGACAGGGGCGGCGCCGAGGCCAAGGAGGAGCCGGCGGCGGAGGCGCCGGGGGCCGGGGGACACTGGATGACGGGCGGGTGCTGGCCCTGCAGGAGCTGCTGCTGCTGGGCGGACGAGTCCGAGTCGCTCTCGTTGTCGCGGGGGCTGGGGATGCTGGGGGAGGAGCTGCGGTTGTCCTGGTCGATGTCCTTCGGGTCGCTGCTCAGCTCCTCGTTGACGCTGCGGCCGTCCGAGCTCTCCCCCTCCCCCTCGCCCTCGGAGGGCGAGTCTGGCCGGTTCAGCTCCTGGGGAGGGGGGAGGAGGGGGGGTTTGAGAGAAGTGCAATACCCCTACATAACCAGCAGGATCATCACTTACGTCAAGTCTAGACTAGACTCAATTCTACGTCAAAGTAAAGGTTCTATTAATAACTAATATAAATACAAATACTACTTCTACGTGGTTTTCATACTTAAGACCAAAAGTGATCGTAAGGCCTTTTTATAAGTGAGCCACGAGGACCCCCAATAGCTGAACGAGCTAGAACCAGCCAGTAAGCTCACCTGGGTCTTGGACTTCTTGGCGCTGGCCCTCTCGGGCTCTTCTGTGTCCGAGGCGCCCTTCTCTCGTTGGCGCTTGGCACTCTTCATGGGGGAGGGAGCCTCTTCCTTAATCTTCTGCTAGAGGGAGACGTTAAGACAGATTGTCGTGAGGTTAAACCCGATCGCCAAGCCAACCCCAACGGCAGGTGTGCGTGTCTGTGTGAAGCCAGTGTGTTCTGAGGAGTCCGCGTACCTTGCTGGGTTTCTTCATCGTGTCGGCCTTGCTGTCGGTGCTGTCGGTGCTGGCGGCGCTCGGTGAGGCGCGGCCGCTGGAGCGCATGTCCTCGTTGGTGGGCGAGGCTCGTCCATCGGGGCTGGCCGGCTGCTTCTTACGGCCACTTCGTAGCGTCGACATCTGGTGGCAAGCAGGCGGGAGACAACACAAGGTCAGCAGAGGACAGGCCTTCGACCTGGCTTCATATCTGATCCTACGGGGCGCGGGGAGGTGGTTCGCGGCGTCCCGGTTGTCCTTGTGCTGCTGTGACAAGCTCGTTGGCGTTCCCCCGGGGGGCCGCGCCACGCAGCTTCAGACACAAACAATGAGATGGAAAAGACGAGGTGTAAATAGAGTGATTGGCGCTCACCGAGCCTCGGTTCCGTCGGGTCCTCATGCTATGCTTCCCGCTGAGCCCATCCTCTTCCTCTTTGACAGGTTTGAACATAAATGGCGGCGGGTCCACAGGCTTCTCGATGGGGGGCAGCTCACCGTACTTCTTGAAGTGAATGCGGCAGTCTGTGCACAGCAGGATGTTCTCCCGGCCCCCGTGGTGCCAGTCCTTGGAGGCTGCAGGAAACACATTTACAGGGGTGAGATAAAGCTCCCGGGCTGCCAGGACGGCACACAGCATTGGCACACGGGCAATATTCCAGCTAAAGTCGTGTTTAACTTACTTCTCTGTTAAACGAGAACATGATATCTATCACTAGATACACTGGGTACGTTAAATGCCTGCCATGTGTCAAATGTTCTAGCATAAAACCCGCTAAGGTTAACGCGATAAATCCCTGGTTATTAGCCACTTGTTTTGGTGGTCATGTTGAGTGTTGTCAGATGGGAGGCTCGCGCAGGGGGGAGCCAGCTGTGTGCGGCGAGGGTTAGCATAATGAGCTGGGGAGAGAGAGAGAGAGAGAGAGCGCTCTGGGCCCAAGTCTGATTTGAGCAAATGAGTCCTGACAGCCTCTGACGCCCATCTGTCACACGGCCCTGTGCGGTGTGTGGGGCTCACACTGATTGCAGCCACGACAGGGCTAGTCATGCAGGTCTGTGCGTGCTAACCATAGATGCACTGCGTGTTAGTGTGTGTGTGTGTGTGTGTGTGTGTGATTCTTACTGGTGGTGAAACAGTGGCGGCAGGCGTAGCCCTTCAACTCCTGCTCGCTGTCTTCACTGTCAAAGTCATCTTCGCTGGCTGAACTCAGGTCCACTGGACGGGGGCGAGAGTGGAGGCATGTGTAAAACGCGCAGCTCTAAACACTGGCAGCGGGAAGAGCCAGTGTTCTGGCTCCCTCTTCACGGGGAAGTGCTGTTTACTTACAGAACTCGCTGGAGGGTGGACGTGACGGAGTGTTGACGGGAGTTGAGGCGGTCCGCGTCTTGATGCGGCGGAAGACGGGCTGCCGCCGGTGTCTGCGGTGGGCGCGAGAGCTGGCCGCCTCGGGAGTCTTCTTCCAGTAGTAGTAGAAGGTGATGAGCTCCCCCTGCAAGAAAACAAAATGGACGTTAAGGAAACGGAAACATAATATAGGTAACAGAAGAAAAGTTTAAAAACTAGTCTAGGAATTCATCTCTGAAAGGTTCTCATTAAAACAAGATATGTGCGGACATCTTATTTTTTAGCAACTGCTGTTTCATTTTTTTTTTTTTTTTTTTATAGAGAGTGATCAAGTCCATGCCAGGATTTGTAGCTGGCCGGGTGCGTTTGTGCGGCCGTGTCTGTCCCTGGATTAGGCTAGGAGGCACACTGAATGCAGGGGTATTAGGATCAGTGCATTGGTGGCTGCCTGGGTGGCAGGCGCTTGAATAGGAACAAAAGAACATGTCGGGGAGAGATTTGGCGCTACAAATAGGGAGTGAAATGGCTCCTCGCCCCTTCACTGGAAGAGTCAATTGAACTTTAATCAAACATTCGGAGGGGCGCGCTTGCCAGCGAGCGAGCCGGATAAAGCCAGTGCATAAAATGTGGCCAGGAAATCAATACCCAACTGAAACATTAACACATGCAATCATGGATCAGAAAGCACTTTGCTGAGGCAGTCTGTGCAAATTAACTGCCGCTTTCCGGCCACAGTCAAAATAATACACAAGCCTTGAAAATTGGCAACAGGAGTCAGGGGCAATTATGTAGTTTCCTGTGGGGCTTTGCCTTTCTCCCTTACCATGAACTCTCACTGGTTAGTGGTCTTCCACTGGATCTATAATGAACTCATGAAGGGCCAGTGTGATTGTTAGGTGGGCTGTAAGTCACCTGTAATCTTTAGGGCCCAGAGAACAGTCATCTACTATCTCAGGTCTGTTGAACTGCTGCTCTACAAAGCTCCCAGGGTTTAATGGCTATTGACCGTTTTCCTTTCCCGCCTCAGCTGAGAAACTTGACATAAATTAACAAGTGCATTGCTCTCCTAAAACAGGTTAATAGCTTTGCAGCAAACTGCTAAACATGTTCTAGCAAAACATATCTTGCACCAACAAGAGAATTAAGGGATTAATAAAACCCTGGCTGCTCTTAATGAAAACCAATAAAATGTTGTACTTTCAAAATAGGGTTTGGAATTGAGAAGACTACACACAACCGTTTTTACTTGGAGGAATACAAGGTCCTCTAAAGCTAGTTCTTAAGTGGGTTCTGCCATGTTTGCTATATGAAAACACTGGTCAGGCTTCATGCATTTTTTCCTTTATCGCATCTACAAGCCTTATAATATTTCACATTAAGGTAAAAAGCAAGTCTCTTTCAATGACTGCTTTAAATGGCAGAAACGGCTCAACTCTGGCTTGGGCCGGTTTAATAACATCTCCCTTTACGTAGCTCTTGAGGGATATGCATACCTACCAATGCCTGTAGGACGCCATCTTGTCAGGCCCAGGCCATGCGGAGAACATTTATGAAGTGTGTTCAAGCTCAATGAAACCCTCTCACATGTTGGGTAAATTAAGGTGCGGCAGAGCTATTGCTTCAGCGTAAAACTGGCCCAAATCCCACTGCTGGTGCTCACTTCTAAGAGACCCAATAACTTCTGCAGTCGGGCACATCTGGAATAATGGGGTGTATTCCACGTGCCTTGATGAATGGGGTCTCCCAAGAAACGAATCGCCAATAGGAGTCAAAACGATGTACTGTGTTGGTGCATCTAATTGAGCAGCCCTCCAGTTGGACGAGTGCAGGTGCTAGTTGAGGGAAGGCAGGCGTCATGATGTGAAATATAATTGAAATGTGCAGATCAAAAGCGCCGAGCGCTGCTGGGAGCTGGCATTGCTCTATGCTTAATGACTGTTCTCAGCGGTGCCTCCCTGCCTCCCCGCTGCCGGCTGACAACCACATGGCCTCAACAACAGGTTGGCAGATACAGGGAAAGGTCACTCTGCCCCTCAATCACTTACACTGTGTCAAGTACCACCATATTAGGCAGGGACTAATGAAAAAGTTAGCTTGAGCACGATAAACAGGTGCACCGGTGAGGTTGTCAAGCTGTATGTAACTAACAGTTACCAAAAGCGTTATTCTGGGTTATAAGGTGCTTCAGGTAGTGAGTAGTAATAAAGCCAAGCCAAGTTAGCTCACCAACTATAAAAGGGAACATATTAAAAAAAAAACAATATTTTCTCACAGTTTAAGGGTTCGCATGGTAGGATAACCTATAGTGTGTGTGAAGGAGTGCTGCAAGAGAACATTCCTGTGGTTGAAAGAGACCTTAATGCCATGAATTTCTGTCTAACAGACAAACTGACAGTTTAAATGCTTCTACCAAGCTGCCTGTCAGTCAACTTAGATTTGAGGCTGAGCACAGTCCAATCTCCAATCTAACGGACTGGTACACTTCCCGGAAAGAAATGCCACCAACTCTTTGTCATAAACCCACGAGAACATTGCCACTTCATTACCATTGGTTTCCTGTCTCAGGTGAGTACGTTTATCAGATCCCTTTAGGCTTGAAAGCATAGTTACTGTTTCAGTAAAACATAAACAAACATGCATCAGAAATTATTACAAAGTGGTGCACCGTATGAAAAATACTCTCATATGATGAAACAGAATTCCAAAATTGGCATGGCCTCTGCACCATGAATTTGCTCAACCCTCTAAATCATTGCACAGCGGTACAGAGTGTGCTGCTGCTCCCCAGAACATGAGATAGTGACAACATAAGCTTGGTATTATAAAGGCCTTTTAAAATGCTTCCATCTGCAGGAGCTTTCTGGGTGGCGGATTATCCGGCAAGGAAGGGACTTACCTCATATCACGACACTCAGGGCCTCCATTCCAGTTATTGCCACTTGAAACGGTAGTCCATATTTATGTGTGTGTGAAACTGACAGTGTATGGCCTCCAGTTTATATTCAGAAGTGTTCTCTTTACATGTATTCAATCACGACTGTCAAAATCATCTACCGACACACGGAGGGGTTTTATTTCTGCAATTTAACATTGTTACGCAAATGCATTGTGGCCTGTAGATGTTCATTTGTATGAAATATATGTTAAACAGATCTAGGCTCAGCGTATTGCAATACTGCATGAGAAGTGACAAAACGTGTGCGTGGAAAAATAGACAAGTAGTTACACCTCACTGGCTCGCATTGAACGTCTAAAGCAGTGTCTCGCATTTCCAAAGAAATGCTTTTAAATAGCAATATCAAGCCATTACAACTTGATTAAAACATTTTTTGTGTGTGTGTGTGTGTGCGCGATAGACTATATTACACATCCCTACTCATGATGTTGACTCCCAGTGCCAAGTTAAGCAGAGGTGCATCTATTGCAACGCATACATCATTATGCACCGACTGAAAGAGGCAGTTACTAGTCGAACATTTAATACATTGTCGTAATTCATGTACAATTACATTCAGTTTTCAAAGTTATACGGCTACTTTGCTCAATTATGTCATCTCACTTTCCTGTCTGTAGGTTGTAGGTATTCTTGTTGGAACGTTTTATAGGCGCTATACAGGCTTGTCTGGGAGCGCCGGACCCTTTACAGGGCCTGGTGGTCCAGTGTGCATGGACAAGGGCTGAGGGCGAGGGCTAAACTCATGTATTTACACTCTCATCCCCTCTCAGGCCCAGGCCTGAACAGATGGTTTCTGTTTTTCCTGGCAGATTTGCGACAGAGCCACAAAAGGCCCCCGCTTTGACACCAAGCCAAACGGTTGAGGCCGTTACTGGCAGCAGCAAAGGAAAGGAGAGGAGCGGGAGAGAGTGGAGGGAAGAGGAGGGGGAGGGCGGAGCGCGGGGGGAGAGCCGAGTGGGAGGAATAGAGAGCCAACCCGAGGATAACAATGGACAATCAACCTTGAATCTAACCACAACCCTTCCTAAAAAAAAAAAATAAAAAAAATAAAAAAAAAAAATATATATATATATATATATCTATATATATATCTCTCTCTCTCTCTCCCCTACACTGCAGACGAATGAGCCTGGACTGGGTGAGGCGAGAGCGCGGGGAGGGGAGGGGCTGTGATCTCTGGGTTCGGGTGGCTGATACGGAGTTGTGTAAACATCCATTAGTGCGGCCAGCCTGCGCTCCCTCCTGCTCCCTCCACAGTTTGCAGCTTCAGGAAGGAGGAGCGATGCCTGGCTCGCTCCAGCAAGATGGAGGGGAATGTTTACCTTTGAGCTAAATCACACCCATGTTTAACGGTGATGCATCGACTCTAGCCTTGCTCCGCAGCAGGCATGGGAGTTTGCACAGTATCTTTCAGTGAGTGGTACTTGACATGGACGTCCCCTTAATGCATACTGTAACTGTAGAGGCTGTATTTATTAATGCTTTGACAGCCAACAATACCATGGACATATCGGTGTTGTCTACACAGACAATTAACAGACAGATACAAATGGTATTTTCTTTTAGAGGTGCTCCCTGTACACTGAGCAAAATATAGCGTTGGATTTAAACAATGTATGCATTAGCAGATTAACTAGTTACTAACTAGTTACCTCGTTAGAATAGCTAACAGAATTTAGTTTTTATTTAGATAAATATAAACTAGCATGGAAAGGTCTTCCTGCTTCAGGACAGCTGAACTAAAACAAAATACAAAAAAGGTACAATTGTAATTGGAGCTCAACTAAAAAGTTGAACTAAATTTGGCTAAATATGACTTTTTACAGTTTAAAAAGGGTATCTTTTCCAAAACGTTAGAATGAATAAACCTCTAAAATGGCAACAGGTGCAGGATTTTGTAACATTAGGTGAAGGGACAGAAAGTTAAAGTGCGTACATTTTGTAGCCGATTGCTAAAAAAGCCCTTGAGCAGGAGTGACGCCTCCGAAACCACAGACAGACAAGAGAAAGTCAACAGTGAAAAGGCCTTGGTTGCTGGAGCAGATTGTGCGAGCGGCGGTTAAATAGACAGGCATTCCCTGCTGCGCCGAGCCTTTTCTGCACAAGAGTGACTGAATGAGCTCTGCTTTCACAGGTCAGGGATGCACACGCTGAAGAATCAGCACTCTAGTGGTTTTTTCCTGCTGCAAGCGCTTTTGCAGCAGATTGGACAGCAGCAGCACCTTTTTGCGGGGGGTGGCGGTTGGTAGTGTGTGTGTGTGTGTGTGTGTGTGTGTGTGTGTGTGTGTGTGTGCGTGCGCGGGGGGCATGTTCTGCTGATAAGCTAGTCCTATAACCACAACATGGAGCCTATCAAAAGAACTCAATTACAGAAGGGGCTCCCCTCCTCTCCCTGCTCCATTTATTAGGCTGAACAAGGTTTTGCTTACACGCAGGCATGTTAAATTGCCTGTGGTCCGCTGAAAGCACATCAATACATACTGGGTGAGCTTCCGCCGAGCGACATCTTTCCTGCTGCATAAACAAGCTGCATCATTCACCAAAATATGGAAGCTCCCCTGTCAGAATCCATTGTCAACTGGAACAGGCCTGCTAGTTTGTTACTGGTTTCATTAATGCTTAGACCAACGCGCGTATAGATCGCATCCATTCCCATGGCTCTTGACTGCTGGGCTAAGGATTTTATTTTCTGCCGTAGTGTTGAGAACACTGCTCTCCCGCTGGCTGCCCTGGCCTGTAAATGACCAGGACGCAACTGCTTAGAAAACTCATACACCGGTTTGTCACCGTCTGAATTCCGACACTAGAATGTAACCGTAGTCATGTGGCCACGGTTGTTATAGTAACCGCACTCGCCTCATACTATTGGTCAGTCATTTTATATTGTATGGATCGAGTTCAAGGTAGAAACTGACACTTCAAGGCTATAAGCAGTTCAGTCTTAGTTTACTGTTGATGCAGAAAACAAGGTCAGAATGTAAGCAGGCAAACCTTTAACTGACTATTGTTAGCCTTTAGTAGACACATTAACTATAACTATTTGTTATTTCATAACGCTTGTCTACAAGTAACATAATTAACATTAGCTGCCTAAGACAATGTATTTCATAAGCCCTGCTATCTTACCAAAATAGTCACAATGTGCTTTTACATCTCTTCCACAATCATCCCAATACAATAATTTCAAGCTGCAACGCTGCTCTGGTTAGCTTGTTTAGCTTCTGTTTTAGCAATTTCTACGTATCACTTTAAAAACAAATTTTAAATAAAAATGTATTAAAAATACCAGGCAAAGAGTTATCTGTGATCTACCATTTCAGCATATTTAGTTGTTTGAAAACAGGGAGAAGCTAGCCTCATGTTCCATGACGTCCTCCCTGGAGGTAAGGAAATGGTGGCAGCAATAGCTCTCTCCCTCTGGGCCTTTATGTGACTTTATATAAAAAGCATTCCTGAGCGCTAGTCAGGCCCAGTGTGTTTACATAGCACTGGGCGCTTAGCCCTGGCACTGCCTGTTTGAGCCGTGCTAGCACTTCAGAAGTAGCACAGTTATTAAGGGCTAGCGGGGGAAATGGAGGGAAAAACACTGCAGCGGTCCCTCTGGAGCCCTCGCCACCAGCCCAGCGGTTTCATAGTGCTGGGGCTTTGCATAGCCCCAGCACTAGCCCCCGGAAATTCGGGAGGAGCACCTTCGCTTGTGCAAGTCAATTCTTTTTGGGTGGCTTAGAATGCGAGTGAAAATATGGAAGTATGTGCCGAGAGATAGGGGGAGAAAATATCTTGTCGTTTCTCAGTCCTGGAAAACCTTAAGAGATTATACCTCAAGAGGTTATGCTGCGCGTTCAAGTATGTGGGAGTAGAGAGAATGCCGCTAGGAAAATAAATGTCGCTTCTCCTCCAGGTAGCGGCTGGCGCTAGCTCGGATCAAGCCTACGACACAAAAGCAAGTTCAATGGTAAGCAAAGAGGGTTTTCTGCTGCGCGACAACCTCTGCTTTTCAGCGTCTATATTGAGCTAACCCCCGCCTCAGTCTTCTCCTTGGGTCGCTCCTACCCACCCCCTTACTCTCCCAGTCATTTTCTCTTCTTTTCATGTTTAAAGGGCAGTTTATTTTCCATTCGCAGGAGGAAAATGAATCTTTCCCCTGCTCTGTGGTGGTGGCAGGGCCAGATCCTGGAGGAGGTCCATTACCGCTCCTGCCAAGCGCTCTCCCCCTCCAGGTTGAATCAAATTAATAACTGCTTTATAGCCAATCAACTGGACTAGTCGTATATTTCAAACCCAGTAAAAATTATTGAGGAAGCCTTTGTGAGGAAACTGTATTCATACACTTTAATCTCTTATTCAAGAGGCTCAAATTGGTCTGGAGGAGTAAAAATTCTCTTTAACAAACCCGAGGTGACAGTAAAGGAGTGAAAATATAACATTATACTTGAGACACCACGCTGGCATACTCCATGGCAACAAAAACAGTGACGGGCGAGACAAACCCTTTTGATGTCTGCTGCGACACCATACATGCACACTTCCAATAGAAATAACCTCACTCAAAACATGGCGCGCACTGCCATATAAAACAAAATAGACACCTATTAATAATTTACATGCTTTAAACAAAGGTGTGGAGGACTTTGCAACCATGCCTGACATGTTCCTAAAATGTTCCCTCTTAATAGCTAATCAAAATATGCATTGAGGTCCCTGGAGTTTGTTTGTGCAGTTCCAGGAGACTGGCGTTTATAGTAAAAACAAGCCTTCCGCGTTATCTCCCATGAGAACGCAATAACAAGGCCTGTATGGCCGTGTTTTGATTTCAACTGACTGATCACCTTTAATGGTGGTGGGGTAAACTGCCTGTTCTGGGTTAATCATTGTTAGGTGAGGATATGACCCATATGTACCACCCAGTTGTTCATAGATGAATAACACATTAACACTCAACGCAGGCAGATACAGGCCAGGAAGCAGAACCCTGACAGAGGAACATCCCTCTGCCAAGAAACAAACAAAACAATTACCAGAGTTCTTTTGAGCGTGACGGATATTAACTTGCCTTGTCTCCCTCAATTGGAGGCCTATCAGTGACTGGCAAACCTTAAAACTATCAAGATGTCACATCAAAAGAGATCACAAGAATGACTGCGATGATATGGGTGGTTAATTTTCTGAGGTTAATGTGTAGAAAACTGCTTCAGGACAGGAAATAGTCCATCAACCCTGAAGAAGTAGAGATTTCGTGTGGTCGTCTTTATGTCCCTACCTACAAAGTCTAATTCTGCAGAGTTAAAAGGACAATGTATAACTACAAAATAGCATTAAAAGCAATAATTATATGTGTCCAATATTTAATTAGTTGTTATTGTCAATAAATCAGGGAGCACAACTTTTTCTTTTCATATTCATTTCCAGAAATGTTGTTATAAGGTGGATATTCCACGTTTAGTTACAGGAAACTTAATTTGGCTTTGTGATTTGATTTTAGAAAACCTAAATTTGACATAAATATGTATATAAATACATACACACAATCAACACATTTAAGTTTGAAACAAACACGTGTTGACAGAATGCTGTAGTAGTAGTGATAATAGTAGATTGAAATGGTGTTAAAGCTAGTAGGCTGCTTTAACCCCCTCACACACACACACACACACACACACACACACATAATACTAATGATTATTCAAGGAGCAAAGATGAGAAAGCACGATACTTTTCTCAACTAATGAGTTATAATGGGAATGCAGTGATTCACACCAAACGCTCACATCTACCGCTCGTGAACCAAGCCAACCAATTAATGTTGAACTTGAACGTTGAAACGCATTCCTGGCCTTTCCTAATATCAGGTATAACATGTGTTTTACACAGTGCCTACAGGCTGATCTGACATTATTGCACTAGAGTGGTAGGAAAGTGTCCCCAGGTCAAAACAAAAACAAAACAGCTATATGCAAAAAGTCACATTTCAAACAATGCGGAAACCTTTCACTAACTGAAATATTTGTTCCTTATCTCGTGTTGAATGTATTTTTATCTCTCTCTCCGTCTCAAGCATACAGTGGACATAAAAATAAATTAACTTACCGTTTCTTTGTTGGGTAGCAGCTCTTTCCGGATCCGGAAGAAGTTCTTGCCAAACTGCCTCAGCCCTTTAATGAAGCGCTTCTGTAATTTAGTAACAGAGACAAACAACGATCAGACAGGATCTCCCCAGGCTGCTAAAATACCACCACAAAGTTACAGACTCAACACCGCTGTGGTCGGAGAGCTCTGATGTGATCTAGAAACCTCTGTAGCTGTTTAAACTCCAAGGTATACAATGCCATGTCAGGGCGAAATGAGAAAGGAAATGACAAGCGAGGCTGTGAGACTGAGATTACAGCGCCTTTTTAATGTGGGGAGAAAGCAGCAGTTACAATAATTTAGATATTATGTGTAAAATTAAAAATAAATTAAAAATTAAAAATAGAATAGACCTGGTGGTGAAATATGTTGTCTAAACTAACATCTAAACTTGAGAGTTCAGAGTCAGGGTCTCGCCGTGCACGCTGGATTGTCAAGTACAATCGCCAAGTGCAACACTATTTATTTTCCTTATCCAGAAATGAAGCATAAAATTAAAAAAAGGGAGGCTGAAAATTCCACAACCTAAAAAGGGACAAATACATTTTGCCCGACTAAAGTAAATCCAGACGACACGGGCGACAGCAAGAAATACTTCACAACATGCCCTGATTTAATCGGACAACTGAAAACTGATTGCAACATAACACCAAGCCTAAAAGAATAAACACCAGCAACAAACGGGAATAAAGCCAAACAAATGCTGAATAATCTAAATGCACTTCTCTTAAAGCCACACACTGTGAGGAATAAACAGCGGAGGCTGAAAACATTCAAAACCAACGAAGCAGACAACATACAGATTTACTTTCTTGTTCCAGAGGCGAGCCCCGAACCACAGTGGTCTCAGCCAGCCGTTTCCAAGTAACACCCAAGTAACTCCGTCAAAAAAGCAGGGGAAAGTCCTCGGGGAGTACGGCACAAATTTCCATGTCAAGCCACAGGTAAAGAAAAAATTAGCGGACAAATCCACAATGTCTCCGTTGGTACATTGCCTTTTTTACAAGCAAGAAATAGCTTGTCACTCTCTGCTCTTCCACTACAAAGGGGAAGGCTTTACATGTGATCTTTCTGCAAGAGAGCCTCTGGTTCACAGCAGGCTGGAAAACCCGGAGTGGAGTCCTGTGCTGCATGCTGGCATGAGGCAGAGCTCTGGTTTCATCCTGCTCTGGTGCCTCTACCGTTCCTGGGGCAGGCTTTATGCCTCTACCCCCAGAGAGGCAAACCCAACGCTTGCATTTTCTAGCTACACCCGTACGTTCCATTTCCATTTAAAGTCTGCAGTCATTTAAATGCAGTCAGAGCTTTGGGAAAGCACAAAAACAGAAGCACCAACCACACTATCGGGGAGTTTAGCTAATACAGTTGGACGTGCGGTCTTGGACGTGGTGAGAGGAGACAAGCGAGCAGGGAAACCAGACATGGACTTCCTCCCTTCCAGTGGAGTTAATTTTCCATGCCATGTACAGTAGGTTATGTAACCCCAGCTTGTTTACATACTCAGCTTTGGTGGGGAACGAAAGACAATTTTACAGAAGCAACACAGGATAGAGGCAGCTGCAAACTTCAGCTCACTTAAAACCCAACAAATGAGCGAGCTATAGCAACAACAACAACAACAACAACAGGAAGTTATCCAGTATATTATCCCTTCCATGCAAACAAGCGTAATATCCTCCTAACTAAAATAATACCCGGTTGGAGTAACTGTACATGACAAAAGCATTTAAGAGCGACGCACACAAGTCTCAATGGAAAGCCAGCTGTGGTGGCTGACAGCTAAATAAGGAGGCCAGGAGAAGTGATTAGCGTATGTACATTATCAGACTGACAGTGTAGCGACTGATTAGCCAGTAGATGGTGCCGTCTCCAGCACGAGGGCTCCTGTCTGAGACCCAGCCTCTTCACTGGGGGGGGGGGGAGCTTAAGCACCGACAAGCTACCAAATCAGTCAAAGCTTCTTTAGAGCTCTGTACAGTTAGAGGAATGACACTGCAGAAATTATATTCAAACTGCGTTATAATATAATGCTGGGTTGCAAGGCAAACCTAGCTAAATAACAATCTTCATAAAAACGCAGGTGAGACTGAGGCGTCTCAGATGATGTACCTAATGCCCCTTCAGCAGCCATAAGGCGACAGCGCTGGCTGCCTTACCCTGGGCCAGGACGGAGAACCCACTGGGACCAAGAATCAATTAGACCCATCTCCGGCGCTCATTTTTCTACCCTAATTATTTCACCTTCATTATGTTCCCCAACTGTAGTATTTACACAGCCTGCCCGTCCACCTTTTCTGCTCCCCCGCCCCCTCCCTCCGCTTCTCCCGTGCTCTCGGGCTCCCTCCTCCCTCTCTGCGTGTCGGCTCCAGTTTAGGGCTCCATTTCAGCTGCCTGAGCTCTCTGCTCTCCAGCCCAGCTAATAAATCATCCGCCAATCTGCTCCCTGAATCGCTCTGCCCCTGCTCCGATTGCTCCAGCCCTCCGTTGCTAGGCAACACAACCCGGAGGAGGAGGGGCCGAGCGAGCCAGAGCCACAAGCGAGAGAGAGGAAAGGGAGGGAGGGTGGGTGAGAGGGGGAGGAGACAGAGTGGAAGCTCTACCAAATGGCCAGCCGCTGAGCGAAAAAAAAACAACAAAAAAACAACAGGCTTCTCTGTCAGAGAGTGTTCCAGAGAGCTGGCTCTTTTCCCCGAGTTTCCCCTCTCTCTCCCTCAGCGCCTAACAGAGCGCTATTGTGAAGTCAGAGGGGAGAGCAGGAGCCAATGGCTCAAAAGGTCATTGTTGTGTGCGCGCACTTCCTGCTTTATAAGCAGATTGTTAAAACTTGTAAAACTGGTATAGACCATGCATATTGTGCATGGACGGTATCATTAGGATAAGACCAGCGGGCTCGGTAGCAGAACATAACTATCTCTAAATGTCATTCCATGAAAACACTGACGCAAGTAAAACATTGGGACTCTTGTAGTAGTGGTCCCGACAGCACACAAAGCCTCTCTCACAGAATACGAGGTCATTATACTTGACTCATTGTTAAGAGCCGACCTTTTCCAAGCCTTCTGTGTGTAAACCCCAAGGGCCTGTGTGGACAATCAGTCCACCGGGCCGAGGCTGGGGGCGAAAACACTGTCGTCTCCTATGAAATATCTGCTCATAATGAGATTGGCCACAGTGGAGAAAGGAAATTTAGACATGCTTGGCGATGGGGAAGAAAAGACCACAGTCACACATGAGACACCCCACATCCTCTCTGCAATGACACATATCTGAAAGAGATCTAGCTCTGTTTAGATATGTTTAACAACTCAATGTTTTCTTGGCCCTACCCCCATATTTCCCATGGCAGCCAAGACCCTGACATTGCGCAACAATAGCACTTGTGTTTCTTATACCCAACAATGTACCACGGCGATATCCTTCCGACGTTTGGCAAGCAAAGAAACATCCCGCTGGTTTACTTTGACACAAAAGGTGACAGGAAATTCCAGCACACACCCATCCTGCCTGCTATTTAGTTACTAAACGGCGTTAAAAAGCATTGCTGGCACAGTATGACGACGGTAATAAGTACACAGTCAACACTAAACCCTGGCAGTTGCCGACAGCAAGAGAACGTCCTCGGTACACCGTGACAAATGACGCGTGAAAACTGCAGGTGTGAACATGAGACATGGTATACCCATGTAGGGACGTTTTTTTCCATGGCGGCCAGTGTTTCTCAGGTATGCACTGTGGCTTGTCGCCACTGGGGGGCCACTGCCCATCTCTCTTGAGTCTCTTCTCCCTTCCCCCCTCAGAGGCCTGCTCTAGTCATCCATCAGCTGAAGACACAGCCGGAGATAAGCTCCCGCGCGGTGTGGCTGGCTGAGGAATAGATCCCCCCCCCCTGCCCCACAGCAGTGATAGATCAGCCTCCCCCTCTCTCTGTGATACGCAGGGCCTCGGCATTCGCTTGCTTATATGGCACCTCCTGTTGGCCAATGAGTTACTTGCACCTCTTATTTAAGGCTTGTTTCAGGTGAAGAAGTGGATTTCAGTGCAACGAGTTGTGCTGGTACCCCAAAACACATTGAGATTGTTGTTCTCCAGGCTTAATGTACAAGCAAGGTGATATACTGTTACAGAACTTTAATATAGACTTGTTTGTTTGTCCTGTTAAGATTTTTCCCAAAACGGTAAACAAAATTCTGTATATTTAATATAATATACTGCTGTAACGTCACTATGCAAAGTTCGACCTACAAACTGAACATTATTTATGAGCTAATTTAGGTATTTGTTCACAGTGTCACACAATAATACCTATTAGAAAATAACTAGTTAACACTAGTCAGGTCCAGAGATTCAAAATGAAAACAAGAGACTCATGTAATGCCAATAAAATTCACTACATAATGAGTTTTGTAGTGTTGCTTTAACAACTGGTTATATATATATGATCAAAATAAGGTCAGATCCAGATGTTTTTTTTGTTTTTTTTTTAAATAGATTATCCTTGGCTATTCTACACCCAATCAAAATTCCGGTCCATTTATTGTCTGGTTATCTACAGTCTTCTGTGTCAGAATGGAGTGTAATCAATACCCGGAGGTAAACACAAGTAAAAACTACGGCAAGCCCCAAGAGAAACTAACTAACTAACTAACTAACTAACTAACTAACACTCTCTCTCTCTCTCTCTCCCTCTCTCTCTCTCTCCCTCTCTCTCTCTCCCTCTCTCTCTCTCCCTCTCTCTCTCTCTCCCTCTCTCTCTCTCCCTCCCTCGGCAAGTAATGTCTAATCTTGAATATTATACTATTCAGGG
>JAOEHI010000022.1:2020675-2045878 GCA_025447815.1 Percopsis transmontana
GTGGGGTGTGGTGGGGGGGGGGGGCTCGGGGGGGGGGGGTGGGTGGGGGGGGGGGGGGGGGGGGGGGGGGGGGGGGGGGGGGAGACAAAAGACACTAATCTGACTGAGATGAGTCAGATGGGGAGAATTAGGGTTTAGTGTCCCTTCGCCTCGCCAGCACATTCATTTACAGAAGTCAGATCCCCTTGTCTAAGCAGCGGAGCACATCAACAGGCACAAAGAACGGGGGGGCACAGGGATCCAGTTTAATCATTCACAGACAGAGAAGGCTGTTCTTTGAACGTCGAGAGCACATTTTGAATATCATCCTGGGCGCTGGAAGCCGACTACCTCAAGGGCGCGTTTGAAAAGACTACAGCGCTCGTCCGAATGAACGCGAAAGTTAAAGTGTCTACTGGAGAAAAGCTCTGCCTTTTAAAATGGAGGGGGGTGGGGGGGTTGTCTCAGGGCAGGACGTCTTAATCCTCTACGTTCAACCAAACTTTTTAAACATTTCAGCCATTTTGTTTGGAAGTTAGTCTGCCTCGGGGGGGGGTATGGATAGCCGTACACATGGAGAACCACAGCGGGGCCTTTTTAAGTTGTTTCTTCCTCGTCAGGCACCAGCTCCGCCTTCCTGCCTCTCTCAGCACCTACCGCTCCCGTCCGACCTTCAACACACTATCGATCGCCACCCCGCGAAGACAGAAAGAAAGCAGGGGGGGGCTCGATAATTTAGCCGAGGGAAAAAATGAAAAGCACGGAGCTGAGCACGGCTCTTCCGAAGTGTGCGCTCCAGTGAAACCGGATCCTGTGCCGGCTAACATTCCTACAATTACATCGTCACTGCAGAGTTCAAAAGCATGAATATTCACGGCGGGGAAAGAGAAAGGAGGGGGGTTCCATTTTAAGACCAACACACACACACACACACGTCCCTTCATCTCCTCCGTAGCTGTAGCTCATTGTTGAGCCAGCCATTCTCTTATGGCTGGAGAGAACGTCTAATCCAAAACACACCTAGCCTTAGCATAGCGGGAGCCCTGCTCTACTCTCTATCAAACAAATAAGTTGCTGTTTAAGTTGCTGTTTAATTTGCTGCAGCGCGAAAGGGGGGGCGTGGGGGCTCTTAGGTAACGTTGGTTTGCCTTTACGTTTATGAGCCAACCAGTGTGGAAAAAGTGAACATGAGCATTTGTGCTGGTGTTTAGTAAACACAGAGGGGGGAAATGTGTGTTTTGGTACGAGCACAGCAAAACACAGACAGAGCAGGAGTATATTTGGGATGCATGGCAAGTTTAATAAATGGAGAGGAGCTTTTGCTTAAAGCTTTGCTCACGGGTGTTAGCCATGAGGCAGGATGCACCTGCATTGTTAATAGGGGCACTCTGCTAACAGTCAAACACACACACACAAGTCGACACAGAATTACACCCAGGCCAGACAGCAATATAGTGCAAAACTAGCAACGCTGCCCCCTTTGAGTTAAATCCTAAAATTAAAAGCACACAAGGAATGCAATAACAGAGCCACAGGGATGTTGGAGGGGCCTAGAGCGGGCCTAGAGCAGACTAGAGAGACATGGAAAAGCTACATGTGTGTATGCTATTACTGATCCACCAATAACCCTAGGATACCCTGCGTCAGCCCTCCTCTGGCCTGGGCTCCATGGGACCGGCATAACGGGCGGATGCGCCTCAAACCATAACCACGGTGAACACCTGGAGCGGCCCGGGCACGACAGGGTTTCTTGGCTAACCACGTCTCGCATACAGCTGATTTGCTCCATGACTTCCCTCACTGTGCTGCTTCCATCATCCTCCAGGCCAGGAGTTCTCTCTGGAAAGCCTGGGGAAATACCTGGCAAGCGATACCATCAGCTCGCTACAATCGAACAGGCCCTACAGATGACTGGGCTCCTGGGAGAGAACAGAGGCCCTTTCACAAGACCCCCCGCTCCACCCTCCTCTCCCTCTTTGCTAGCCCACACATTCTCATCTAGCAGTCGGCAGGATTTCACACACAAAAAGGCCTTTTCCCCTCCTCAAGTCTCTAGCCTAGGGAGAGATAGAAGAGCGGAGAGGGCGTTGTAAAAATAGATCTGTTGGCGACAGATTAGACTGGCCCTGCTACGCTAAAATATGAGGTGAGTGTGAAGGGCCGTCCGTCATGTTAGACTGACTAGGAACGGCAAACAAATCGAGCCTGTATGATAGACTCACTCAAGTCCTTGGCTAAACACGATAAACCTCTATTACATTTCAAATGCTGAGTGCAAAAATGATTAGTGTTATGAATCAATATTCTACTTCAGGTAGACTGTTGGTAAAAGGAAGATATGGCCTTATGCCTCAGTCTCTATACGAACAACTGTAGGTACTTTCCAGTGAAGTATGTTTGTCATATTGGGCTGTGAGGAAAAGACGTGTGAAAAGTTGTCAGTTGTTGAGGTTTGTAGTACAGCCACCAGCCGTACGAGGACCATTTCTAATGAACAGTAAGCTATGGCAGTCATACTTACAATACGTGCACAAACACACGCGCACACACACACACACTGGCCAAGACACTGCACCCACTATGCAAATCTACCAGGCTTCAAAAACACACCAAATCCAAGTTTCTGACCAAAACATGACATTGTACAGTGTATTGTGTGCACCACTACAACACGCACACACACACGCAGAGCATTAGTGGGCAGCGGTGGGAGCCATGTTGTGTGAGATGGAGAGAGGTTTAAAGGGAGAGCAGGTGGTTTCCATTAGCTCCCTCTCCATTTTACACAGCCAGCCAGCCTGTCAGTTAGCAGCGATGGAGACGTGCTATGGCAGCCAGCTGCCTGCAGCGCCGAGGAGAGCCATGCTGCAGTGGAGGGTGTGGAGTGAGCAATATGTGGGAAGGGGGGGCTGCTGGGGTGCCTTGTATCGACCCCCCCCCCCCATGGCGGTGTCTATAATCTCCTGAGAGAGGATCTATAAAGCGAAGTGGGGGAGGGGGAGCAGAGAGAACAGGCATAGCTCTGGAGGCCTCTGGAGGGGGAGGGGGGGCACAGGGCACTGATCGATCCACAGGGCCAGCATGCACCTATGGGCTGTCCACCCCAGCAGCAGAACACGCCTGTGTCTGTCTCCTCCAGGCCACCATCACACACACCCACACACACACAGAGCGCCGGCCCTTTAAAAACGGAAACGCAGCCAGAGTCAGCAGTCCGCCACCCCCTTATTGGCTGGCTGCACCTCTCCTTGCATCCAATCGCAGCCAATCGATGCGCGATGAGCTGCCTTCTCCCATCTCCCAGCGATAGAAACACTAAGCAGAGATCTGGCTGGGAGTGTGGGGAATATGGCACTCGACCAATAGCGCTCACCTTGTCACTGCAGCGCCGGAGCTCCACAGGTTTGCTGTGACAACAATGATTTAAAAAGGGCATTTTGGCCCGCCCCCGCCTGCTCTAGAGCCTCCCACATCTCCCTCTCCCCGTGTCTGGGGCGGTGCAAATCCGCCTCCCGGGGTGGTCAGTTTTACATATTGTGTCACTAGACGGGTGTAAAGGGATTTAACATTTAGCAAAGCATAATCCATTGCAGGCTTTGTGCCTGCCTAAGCCGCGCACATCCAATCTGATTGCATTGACTAGGCAGCAGGGGCAAAAACGCTGCGAGCACACACACGCACACACACACACAGTTGATTAGTTGAACAATAAGCAGAGGAGACAGCAGGAGGTCAGCGGCTGGGGTGGAGGACCTTCCTTGTTGACAATAGGAGGTAAATTACAAGCTAGCGTACTGGCGCAGTTAGCGTCCGAGGCTACGCCTCCCCAGCCCATTCTGGCCCGACTCTAATCCAAAGCCTTCTGGCAGCTACGGTCTGCATGTCGGGAGCAGGTAGCGACACTCTGACCACGCCGGAGCAGTCCCACTAATTGAAGGAGAAGACAGGAAACCTAAATATTTCTCAACAACCGGCCGCTGGTCCTGGCGCTCGTTCGGATGTGGAAATGTAAATATTCACAGAGGTTAATCCGCCAAGACGGCCTGCTTTGTTTATGTGCCTTTTGAATGTTTTATCAAACTGACTGACTGCTTCCGTTTAGTCTCCCCCTCCCCCCTCCCTCTCTCCGCATGGTCGACCACGAGACAAAGTGGAGGTTCGCTGTCTATTAAACATAAAATGCTGAATAAAAAAAAAAAGCTTAAATAAATAGAGAGAACAAAGCTTTGTTTGAGAGTGCCTGTTTCCTCGAGGCCCTCCACTCATACCGACACAGGGATAATTTAGCCAACAAGATTAGACAACTATATGGGATTCAGGGGGTGGGGTGGGGGGTGGGGGGGGGATGAGTCTTGCTGTACCTACTTGAAGGCTCCTCTTTAGCAGTAAACAGGAGAAAAGCCCAATCCTTATTAGATGTTGTACCATGTCTGCGGGGGGAGTTGTGTTTTTGTGTGTGTGTGTGGGGGGGGAGCAGTTGGTGAACCTAGAAGATAACCTAGCTGTTATTTGCAACCCATTCCCATTAAATAACCCCCCCTTCCACTACTTGACCTTTCCTTGTCTGCTAGATAAATGAAAGACATGGCAGCAACGATTTAGGTGCAGAGCACAAAGCTGTGTCACAGAGAAAGATAGCAGACATAAGCATGCACTCTCTTACACACACACCTAAACTGGCTTCCTTTCGACGGCCGTGATGACATTCCACACCGGTAGTACAAGCCATGTATAAACAGCGGGTGATAGAGAGGCCATGTTTACAGCCAAGGAAAAGGTTAGCTCTCTTTTTTTTTATCATCTTACACATCCAGACACTGCAGCTATAACAGCGACGCTCTAGTATCTTTTGACACTTTCATTATGAATCACCTGCCGTTGGGATTAAATCATTAGCACTACCTGGCGTCACCATAGCGTCATATAATCAGGTCTCACTTAGCTTTATTGACTTAGACAAAGGACTAAGGGAGCCAGCTTGGAATTGGGCAATTAATAGGCCTATAGCCTAGGGTAGGCCTGTCACGAAAACTACGCTTGTTGGACGATATATTGTCCCTGTAATAATTGCGATAAACCATAGTGTAATTTTAAGACCATTTTATGCCAATGATATAATGTAGTAAGTAAGAGCAATGAACTTCTAATTCTCGAGAATATTCAAACATTGGATGATAAAATAAAACCACACAATCAAAACAATTGGACAAATTGCACTACATTTTAAACATTTGGCAGAGGGGTATAAAGTCTCATCAACACTCACGCCTCATAAGGTTCTTTTCAGTTCATTGATGAACACCCACAAAAGAAGGTTAGGCTATATCGTTAGGCCGTACGCGCTCCCACGAGGGGCATGCAATTCTTGGAGGGCAGGCAGAATGGAGAAGAGGCCGAAGATGCAAAAACGCTCCGCGTGCAGACGACACACGACAGCACACGACAGCACAGAAGCAGCGCGACGGGCTAAAATGTTGGCGGCATTCATTCTTACGTAAACAAACGCGCATGGGCAAAATCGAGGTCAGCAAAAATAATGGCGGTCATGTCCATATACCGTACGATAAGTCGATAACGTAATGATCGTGACAGCCCTAGCCTATGGCGGTATCTCCTACTGCAGGCTTATCTGGAACACACGGAGCTGGAAATGTTTCTGAAAGAAAACTACATTGGACGTGTCTCTTAAAAAACAAAACATCTATCCTAACAGTCCATAGCATTCATTCACAATTCATCAATAGGTCGGTGCAGTGGTTCTTACACTGTTTGACCTGTGACCCCCAGTCACGGTGCATAGCTTGCACAAGCATGAGGGGGTTGCAAGTTAGCATGGCCTAAACATTACATAAACACCCATAACCACCACTGGGGATGTGTTGAAATAGCCCCTCTTGCAAGCCCTTGGGGGGTCCTAACCCCCACTTTGATAACAACTGAATTATAGACCTGCTAATGCAGGAAAACAGGATTAAGCCGTGTCTGGGACCTACCGCCAGGTCTGTAAACAACGTCGTCCTCTGTGATGAAGGAGGTGATCTCTCCATTCTCGGTGCGCTCGTAGCGCGACTTCTTCTTGGGCGTCTTCTTCTTGCCCTTCTTGCCGGCGTCCTCGGCCGTGCCGCTGCCTCCGCCGGTGCTGCCGCCGTCGTTGTCCTCGTCGTCGCTGTGCTCGCTCTCGGCATAGTTCTTAGCCCCGCCCTCCAGCGTGCAGCTTCGCCGGGGTCGGGAGCTCTCGCTCTCCCGGTCGCCGTCCTGCCGGCGGGACTTCCCCGCCTCCCTTTTGTCCCGGTCCCTGTCTCTGTCCCTGTCCCGCTCCTTCTCCCGCTCCTTCTCTTTGTCGGCCGTCATGATCCGCCACGTGCCTTCCTCAGTCCTCTCACGGCTGGGCCTCCGTGAAAGGTAGACTGTGAGCCTGGGCTTCAGTCTTCTGAATTTACCAGTCAAATCCAGGGAAAATTCGGCCACACCAACAACCCCAGTGTTTCAGAGAAGCTGCAGACAAGGACAAACATGGGAGACAAATAGGACAATTAGCATGAGTCAATAGCCATTACAATAATTGTACCTAGGGTCCATTTTGTGAGATGGGGGGGGGGTCATTTTGTGGCCTAGAAAAGTCTTGCGGATGAGGAGAGATTAGCTCCTGGAAGTCAGGCAATGAGCTGTGCTGGCTCCCCTTAACCTCAGAGTAATTGTTAGCACTCCCTTCCCAGCCATGTATACTCTGGAGAGCACTGAGGCGCTCCATCAAAAGAACACAACCTTCAAGCCTCCTGCCCGAGTCTTTTTTCATAGGAGAAGTGAAAAGGGGTTTACACACACACAAGAAGAGCGCAGAGACAACCAATGAAAAGCGTAAAAGGGAGATGGGGGAGGGGAGGGCAGGAGCTGCATGTATTTCTCACACAATGACCTGAAGGGAACTGGCTGATGGTATTAGCAGTCTTAAGACAGACAATACTGCACTTCGATTGAGAATAAGACACCTAGATGCGGTTCCTGTGTGTGCAGAAGCTGAATTTTTTTTTCTTTTTAAACACGCTGCATAGATTTTTTGATTCCAGCCTACCACTTTAGCCTGTTAATTGTTAGCTAGCTTGCTAGCTTCTCCGTTTAGCAGCTGCAATGACACCATGCGGGATTTTACTCATCTGTGTGTGTGTGTGTGTGTGTGTGTGTGTGTGTGTGTGTGTGTGTGTGTGTATATGTGTATGTGGCTGGCTGGCCTGCCTTCGCCCCAGAGCTGTGCCTTGGCTGTCATTCATCACCATGCTAATGTGAAGTGACAGCTCCCGAGGGTAGAATACAGCAATCTGCTGGCAGGGGGGGGAAAAAGAGGGAGAAAGGAGGGCAGGACAGTGATTTTACCCAGTCCACTGCCATTTTCAGCTATCATCATTCACTCTCCCACCTTCTCAGGCCACAATGAAGTCCTCCATACAAAAATAAAATAAAGGCAGAGTAGCAGGCAGAGCCCTCGCAGCGAGCATCTCGCACTACACTGCCCCTACACAGGAGGGCTACAAAGGAGGGCTCTCACTTACTCGCCAGTGTTTGCTTTTTCTCCACTACATATTAACTAGAAATAGCTATCACAGCCCCCGGATGGGGCCAGACCTGGCAATCAGCACCCATGTTACCATGGCTCTGATAGCAACCCAGGAGAAGAAGGCAAAGGGAGAATGAGCGAAAATTATGCCGCGTGTCTGCAAGGACATGCGTTTATTGAGAGAGCAATAGAGAGGGAACGAGGAAAGAAATGCAAAAATATATACACGGAAGAAGGGCTTCTGGAAGTAACACGCACACACGCAGTGAGGCACGTTTGACGAGGGTGCTCCTAAGCGGCAGGCCCTGTCATCTTGTGAGCAGACACCAACTGACAGGGCAGCTGCTCTTGTCGCCAGCTTCAGCGCAACACCGGGCCTGATTAAACCGCAGCCTCGTCGCAGCCCTATTAATCACCTAATGATGAGTTACCACGGCGACTGCTGGGCTGCCTGTATGTGCTGGCATATGCGCGTGTGCTTACATGCGCAGGGACACACACACACACACACACCTAGCAGACACACCTCCGACGGTGCGCCAAAATGAACAGTGCATTACTCTAGCGCCCGTATCCAGCAGCGTGCCTTGGAGGCGGGAGGGACGTAAAAAATATTGACACGCCTTGGTTTGATGGCGCCGCTCTAGTCCCGGGAGCTGCTGGAGACTGTGTGTGCGAGCTAAGCAACTCGTCGCATCTCCGATCAGTCGCATAAGCTCCGTCCGCTGAAAGCAAAGGAGGACTGAACTGTTGCAGGAGACGACCGGCCGATATAATGGTGTGGGCCGCTAGCCCCAATGAACACCTTTTACAATCCAAGTCTCGCTGGCCCGCGCCCAGAAACACAACGCTTTGTTGCTCCTGGTGCCTTACCCAATCAGATTGCTGGTTTGCTTAAAATGTTTGATTTGAGTATCTATAACTCAATGCAGACAAAAGGGGTGAATTGAGGTTGAACAAATGGAGTGTATAAAAAGGCAGCGAGGGCGCGTGAAGCGAAGTGGTAATATTGTTGTAATGAAAAGTCATAACGGATGGACGGCTGAGGAGAAAAAAAAAACAAGAGAAAGACGGTTCCCCGCCCACTGCCAGAGAGACAAAGTACTCAGCAGAAAGCAGTGGAGGCTGCCTGGCCGATGAATAACGCTGTGAGGGGGCAGGTGAGGCTTGGAGCTATTACACATCAATCACTGGGCCAGGACCCTTTGAAAGATACCAGCTGTCTTAATGGAAAAGAGGAGGAGGGTGCAGCGGAAAAGGGAAAGGGGGGGGGGCTCAGCTAACAGCACCTAATACACCATTTACATTACTGCAAGAGAGTCAAGGGCTGGCAGCCAGCAGGGCTTTGCTCAAATACATTTCTCTTTTCTGTGCCTGTTTAAATGAGACCCCTGGCCTGAAAAACCACACAGTTTGTGGTTCGATTAACACATCATCCCCCACAATGGCCACACAGCAGGTTTCTGTTGCTAAACACTTCTCTCTCTCTCTCACTCACTCTCACCCCAACAGGCTTTTAAAAAGAGCCATGTTTTATTCATTCCAATCACTCCCACGTTTACCCAAATACACATTAATCTCTGTTGTTTCAATCATAACAGTCTATGGATAACAATCCAATTTGGCACAGACTGCCTTAGTAGATACACAGTAAGAAAAGACTGTTACAACACCCCCCCACCCCCCACCCAGAAGAAGAAATTACTCTTGGGCTATACATTTCTAAACAAACTGCATGTATGCCTTTATACAACAAAGGACACTCGATCCAGCTACATTTAAATGCAAACCAGAACCTACCAATGATAACAACGACCACAGTAAACCACTCACTTTCCAAGGCAAGATTGAAAAATCATTCATGGAATATTCAATCGCCAAATTATGAAGTAGCAGAATATGATTGGCGGGGATTTAGTGCCGGCTTTGCAAAGGGATTGAATGAAATACTCGCATGAATACAGATTAGTGGAGAACAATATTAGCATGAATACACAGGGTTATTAACAATGAGGGGCGACTCAAATTGATCCGAATAAAGCAGCCAGATCTTCAGCAGTGCACGGAGCCAAGCTGTGATGACGCTGAGACACGGCAGCTTTTCGCCAGCACCAATCTATTACTCAGTGCGAGCTAATCTAAGATGCCATCCAAGCCCCATAGAGACAACAGCACAAGGAAAGGCTCAGCCGGAGGCAGGGGTAGGCCACTTCATAACAGATTCTCTGTGCTCTCTGCGCCCAGTCTGCTTTGTCTTACCTGGTGAAATCGCAGCCTACTTTACTGTCTGAGCCCCTCTCTGCTTTATCTCGTATTGGCAGAGCAAAGACACTTGTCTGCTCCACTCGTTTCTCCAATTCACTGATGAGTAACCGCATCGTTATTTTTTGCTAAAGCGGTGTTTACAAAGCCTCCATTTAGAACTGGCATACAAGGTTGGTTCAAAAAGGTAAAAACAACGCTAGAGCATAGATAGCTTGGCAATTCCCAACGTATGCATTTTAAAAACCTGCTGAACGACTATGCTGACTCGCACATAGGGATGTAATGATATCAAATTCTCACGGTACAATAATACCTCGGTATAAAGTCCACGGTATGATATTTATTGTGATTTAAAAAGTGTTTATTAAACAATGATGTATAAATTAACCATGTCATATGCCGTCCTCTTTTCTTGATCCTCTATTCATAACTGTTGCTTAGAGGTATAGTATGAGATGGGTCAAATGACCTAAAACTCCCTTTTATAAAATAATTGCGCTAGCTGAACCTTGACAAAAGGTAACATCTATTATTTTTTCCAACATTCTTTATGCTACTACCTACCTACCACATAGATTAAAATTAATATTGATTTTACCCCGACATGTATTTCACCGCAGTGTCTCTATATCTTTTTTTATGTCTTTCACCTTTTTTTGTTTCTCGTCACGGGGAAATCGAAATGCTTCCACACTTAAGATTTAAAATTCGCTTTAGCGTCCACAATTTCGAAATCTCTCTCTTCTCCTTCGCCATTAGCAGCAGCCGCCTTTTTCCCTCTACTTGATCTGTAGAGGCAGCAGAGCGCAGAGGATGATGGGCACGCATGGGTCGATGGGAATTGTAGTTCCCACTTTCCTCCATTCTGCTCCACTGCAGCTCAAAAAACTATACTTTTTGCCCGGAAGACCCATCGTTTCATACAGTCATGTGGCCACGAGGACATTGAGACAATATTGCTATGACGATACCAAGAAACGATACCGTTACATCCCTACTCACACACAAATCAATAATTAAATAATGAATAACCACTCTCCAAACAGCCAAACTCTAAGAGCAAACACCAATTCTATTATCTGCCAATCCACCAGTTCATCAACTAGGCCTACAGCAGCGAGGATTACACTGGGTCTCAACCAACACTCCTCTCTATAAGATGACTAAGTCCTCCACTATTCCCTGTTTGAGTGCTCCATGTGTGCTCTAAACAGCACTCAGGAGGCCGCTCCACAGGCCAGAATGTCCATTATCTGCAAGGCTTGTGAATGGGACTTCATTTTATAGCCTAATACAAGCTACATCAAGACACAGTACCTCGCAGTTCGCCTAGCTTGGGCAGAGCCGACGGCTATTTAAGCTCCTGTGGATGCCTCACAAGGTGTTGTGTTTACAGGGCTTCCAAGGGGAATAGCAGAGTCATCCGTTGCTGCCCTTCCCTTCCCTTCAAATGAAACACTCGCGGGCGGCCCTCCGAGGGACTTCTCCCACTACGTCATCGGTAAGAGAGACGCTGGAGAACGCGAGGCATGTGGTGACAGACATTGTGTCATCGTGAATCTGACTCTTAATTGAGTTTCTCTGTAGAGCTGAATCCCCTCCCATGAGAATTAAGAGCCTGATCCATAGGGCTAGTATCTTTCACTTCGGGGGGGTGGATGGGTAATTGCAAGAGGGAGTCACACAAGGCATAAATACACAGTGGGAGTATATCCATGTGCCAAAATGTTATGCATCTCATGCATAACTAAAATGTAATCACACAGAAAAGAGTGACAGTGTTACGTTTTTGAATAAGGTGAAATAAGGGATTTACTGACAAAAAAATGTACACCACCAAGGTGAAAAACAAAGTGCCCAATGTTTGTTTGGTCCTATATTACAAAGAAAGGACTCTTTAGGCATTAGCATTTGAGCATTCAATCATGTACCACTTCCAGTGTTCTTCTGTAATCAAATATCCCCTCTCATCTTCCTCCATCAGTTTAATGGTCTAATCCATCACTTCAGCTTGGACCTGTAATCTAAACGGATATGTCAGAGAGGAGGGACAGTATTCCCAATGCTGCCTCCAGCTACAATAACCACATCATGCCATTCAGAGTGACATGCCAACACAGAGGAAAAGCCACCATAAAAACATAAACACATTAGACTGACAGATAAAGACAGCACTGAGCGTTTAAAACCGACAGCATCGGCTGGCAGGGGCGTACAAGAATGTGAGAAGAAGAATACAAGAAGAGACCACGGTAACAAATTCATTAGGTCAGCAGCATGCAAAAGTCTTTCCGCCTAAATTATTTAGCTATATGGTGGCACCCTACACTCCCATCCCATGAGCAGATGGTCGAAGTGAGGGTCTGGGGGAGACAATCCCTCCATTCAAAAGCGCATAACGGCCCGCGCCAGAAACACAACCCCGCCCCTAGATGCCACAGGATGGCATTACCTCTAATTAGGGAGGGCTTTTGTTTCAGAGGCAGACGCCTCTCCTGAAACCACTAAACACCACCTAAAACCGACCATAACTGACCAGTCTTCTCAGCAATAACAGTCCCCTTTGTTTCCTATGGTTCGCCTTGCTAATTTCAGTCTGGGCTCACACAGCCAGCGCTACAGGCTTGCAAGTCAGCGTGTAAACACTGCAAATAGACACCGTCGGGGTACATTCTCCCGCTGCAGATGTGTTTGTACAGGGAAGAGGAAGGGGATATGACAGCCAGGGGCAGCAGAATATTCAGCGTAGCCTTCAGCCTCGTCATTCACCGTCTCCACGGTGTGGGCTGGTGATCTCGAGACGTGAAAGCAGCTTCTGCAGTGCGCATGGGGGGGGAATAATATGAATCATGAGGCTGTGAGGCCCGCGTGTGGCTAGACATGCTATTTAAACTATAGCCACAGACAAGGCTGTGTTGTAAATATTGCCCAATTCTGAATGTGTTTTCACTCTCCCCTGTAAAAAGTAATAAAAGGGAGGGAGTAGCCATGGGTAATGAAAATGCTGCTGAAACAAGAAGGATCTGAGCTCACAGCTCCCATGCCCTCTGAGGATAGCTCATAAAACATGCATTGAGTAGGACAGGGCCTCTTGCAGCAGTGACATTCCCTCGTCCAACACACGCACGCGACAAAGGAAAGGAGGTAAATCTGTGCGCGTTACAATTGTCGCAAACATGCATTTACTTCCAAATGCATTTTGGCAGAAAAAGTAGCAGCCAACAATAGGAATTTGGGCAAGCAGGAACAGTAGAGGCCGGTTTCTAAGAGGTGTACAGTAGCAATTCAGAGATAAGGTCTGCCCGTTCATCTGTGAAATGCAACGCGATCCCTAACTGATAGTGTTCTGCGCCTCCAGCTAACACAAGCAGCATTTTCTTCGTCATTTCATAAAGCCTAACAACTGTAATATATTAGATTACATATCGCATTATTCACTATGCGGCGGTAAAAATACCTCGCAACACAGCCAAACACCACTCCGACTAGCGAAGCATCTGTTGTCTTTTTCTAACTGAAAAGGTGAACAGAGTGGGCCTGCTTAGCTCGGCCGCAGTGAATAAACCTCAGATAATAATAATAATAACCTGGAATGTTAATGTTGAGCTTTGACCGTGGCAGTCTCACTGGATTCTGTTCCTCACAGGTGGCATCATTACCAATGTTAATAACCGATTAAGTCATTAACATACTGAAAAATGAATTAGGATTTCACCTTCAGCGTTTTCCAGATAATTTACCAAGTAAGAAGTGTCGTGTGCATATAGTGCTGGGGTGGACCCCAGTCCCCCCTAACCCTTATCAACAGTCCATTACCACACCGTTATGCGACACAGTCGTAATCCCCTCCTTCCCCTGTGTTTAAGGGCACCATATGCTGCGCTTATGCATAGGAAATCAGCCTCCAGAGTCTCCGCCATCGCAACAGGGCGGAAATCTAGGCAGGCAGGTTTTGCGGCGCTACAGTCTTGTTAAAATAGCTTGCTGCTGCATACGCAACCGCCGAGATCACCATCTCACCACAGTGCTGCATACATCAAAGTGTACACACACACACACACACACACACACCTGTCACACCTGTCAAAGGCGGGACACGACACACGCACGGAACAACCTGCAGCATTTGCTGAGCAACTATATTTGCAGTGCAGGCCGGTCTATATGCTCAGCCAGTAAATGGCTGGAGTGCAATGTGCCTTGACCTTCCATCTTCCAGCAGCACCATACATATAGCCCTGTCTCTCTTCATATAACACTCGGGCAAATGGCGCCCTTCACCTGGCTCCCTCCCGTCCTCTCCCTGAAAGGCTGAGGGGGCATCTTTGCCTGCTCTAAGCAGCTGACAGCCCTGGTCTCTTCCTCACAGAGCACGAGGAGAGGAGGGGGGGGGGGGGGGGAGACAAGGCTCGTTGGGGGAGAAGGCTGCAATGAATAATTATGTTTCATAACACGCACCCCCCCTCCTCCTCCTCTCCCTTTATTAGCATCAAACAATAATTAATGGGGAACAAGGGGGCACCTGAAAGTCTGCTTTTCGCTTTCTACAACATGAGGGTCACTTCGCCCTTCAACCCTTTTCTCTCTGCTCTCCGTCAGGAGTGGCAGGCGCCTCATCCCTCCAAAGGCACGCTTGGCTTATTTACGATGCCCGTCGCTTTGCTGGAGAAAAGGCAGCATTCCCGCTATCCTCAGCAAAACTGGACGGATCCCTTTATGCAGCAATCTGCCCCGTGCGTCGCCACACCTCAGCTCCACGGGGCAAGTCAACAATTCAATAATGAATATGAAATCCCTCATAATTGATGTCTATGGGAGTCGGAGCATCTGGAAATATGGGCTATTGGACATGAGCTTGACTGGATTTAGTTTTTGTTTCACGTCAAGAGAAAAAAATAATCTCTGATCAGCAGCAGCCAAGCCAGTCCTGATCGAATTAGCTTTGCACTAAGAGCTCCATTGATCCTGGCACTCATCTGGGCAGATGAGGCCTGGGAGGCAGCTGGTAATCCAATAGCAGGGATAGGAAGTGCCTCAAGGACTCTGCTGTATTTACCAACCTTCCTCCTGGGCAAAAGGAGAAGACGCTCACGAACGCCACTCAGCCGACTGATGGGAAACCACGGGGCCTTGGGAGCTGCAGCGGCATGAATAAGAGCCACAGTGAGACCAGATGCAAGTTGCTTAAAAGCAGAAAGTAATTGCCATTGCTCCAATATAACGAGTAAACAGTATGAATCAGCCGGGCTGCTTATACGGGGGGATTCTGTGCCGGCGACCATACAAGGCTAGAGGAATCCTACATAGCCACCTGATTAACTGGCCTATTGAGCTAAACCAAGTACAACACAACATTTTGATTTTCTTTATCTTTTTTTTATCTTAACGTGTGACGGCTTTATTTGCAAGCAGGCGTTGGAGCAAGCCTTCGCAATCAATTTTGCATGACATGAATGACATAAAACAAGAACCTGGAGGGTAGGGAAACTTTGCGATGTGAAACAGAGCACAAATAAGGTGGAGGAGGGCAGATTTACAGCTGTTTGGCTGGGGGATATAGTTAAGCAAACTGACTGGATTGTATCACTATCAGGCGCACTGCTTATTCACACTCTCTCTCACACATTAAGTATTCATGAGCAAACTCAATAAACTGACGATCTTCTGAGATCTCTTGTAGATCTTTATTATGAAGAGAGAACTCCTCTATAGACCCCACGCACCGCACTAATAACCTTGGGCTGTCTACCAATGGCATTGCTTTATGGAACAGTATGGGCTCATATAAATAGAAGATCCATTTCTCACCAGCGGCCTGTAACAGCTCTATTTCAGCCACCCTGCCATTAAATATTTATCCAAGTAGACCGGCAGATCATGCAGAGGTGATAAGCATTTAAAAAGCCAAATCTGGGGCTTTCACTGGCCTGCTCGCTGCACCGCTGCCCCCGCCACAATAAAAACAAAGACCTGTTTATTCGGGGGGGATTATCTACAAGTGTTCCTTTAATCAGTGCTCAGCAGAACTGAAGAAATCCCTGAACACCACTCCCAGAGGAATACCTTTATCTGTGCGAGGATCTCCTCTGCCGACAGGGGGGGGAGGGAGGGAGAGAGAGAGGGAGACAGAGAGAGAGGGAGAGAGGGAGTTTAAGGGTGAAATTGTGTTTTGCTACCTTGCTATGACGCCCTCTGCAACAGCTGAGAACAAAATGACTCCATTTTGAAGTAGGACGAGGACCCCTTAAAGCCACTGCTGCAGTGTGTCCTGTGTCCTATGCACTTTGTGAGCGCCACCAAGTGCTTATGCATGCGTGCCATACTTTGATAATAGGGAATAATCTGGTTATGGCAATAAATCGACAGATGAATTAATTAAATTTACATGCATACTAGCAATTAGATACATCTCCACATAAGGGAGTATCCGCCTCCAGTCAGGCATTCTCAAAATGTATTTGGAAGTAAATTTTCTCCGTCGTCATTCTTGTCATCGCACATTGTGTCTATCTTTTCATTAAACAAGCGGGTTCAATAGAATTGATGATCGTGTGTGTGACGAGAGCAAGGCAGAAAAGATCAAGCCTAGATCTTTGCTTCCACTGAAGTTTCTTTAGCCAGAGGACAGACTAATGTTCAGAATAATTCAGTAGACTGGACAAAATCCCTGTCATGTTAATCTGGTTTCTTTTACTGAAATTAAAATTCAAGTAGACATTAAATTTAAAAAAGTACTAAACCACGACATATAGCACGATACAATTGTGAATACCGTGATAGGTAACCACTTCCTGGAACCATCAAGGCTGCGTGAACGCTCAAACACTGAAATCTCTCATTGTTCAAGACGGCTTTCTGAAAATGGCTACACACCGCCAAACCCGATAAATGTGGTAAGCTAATATCGCGGCTGCATCACGAAAACGCTGTCTGAAAGGGGCTTTCGACAGATTTCCATTCTTGTGCTTACACGGAGTCTCTCACTAACCCTGCAAAACCATGTGTTTGCCAACTGGACCGCTTCCTGGTTGAACTCAGAGTGACCTTTATAAGTATAAAAGACTGTGCTTACTGTAACATAGTAATCTCTTACATCAGCAGAGTGCTGGGGAAAAACACAGCGGTAGTTTCTTTAAACTCGATAAAATGTGCAGCTTTTTTTGAACAGGCAAATCAGCAGCCTTCTCGGTGTGTTACTGTGACATCAGGTTTGAACTTCCAAAGACATTTTAATTTTTGGATAAAAGGTATACGCATCAAATGAATGATTGAATGCTGCAAATGTGTTGCATGCCACCGGTGAACAGATGACGAGTGTTGCATTTCTGAGAGAGTGCATCATTGTTGTAGCACGAATAAATTGAGCATCTCCACTGCACTAAACAGTCGCCACGCTCCAGTAGACACAACCAAACACTGGGCATCTGTCGTCTTTTACTCTTTTCTGTCTTTTGTGTTGTCGTCGATAATCATTACCACAAGATTCCACCTTCTCTACATCTGATTTAAATGTCTGAAACATGCTCATCAAGCAGAGACATGCTGGTAATGCACTGTTGTTGTTAAACTGCATGTCAGGAACATTTGGTCACAGGTTTTGAGAGCGTTTATCGGGGAGGTTGATCAAGAGGAAGTAGACGTGGTGTATGTATTGCCTTTCGGTTCCTCCGTGTTTACATTTCTGGATTGTGCAGTAACCTCCTCCCGACAGAAGCAGTGGCAGCACACATATTTACCCCCACACACACCTCCAACTGCCTCAGTCCTGACAATCAAGCCCATTAGAGCTTTCTGTGAATTACTGCTAGTTAACAAGAAGCACTGACACATCAAGCCTGGACAATAGTCTGTTTTCTCAACACACAAAAAATAGAATGATTTGCCAGTTCAGAAAGATCACCTCCATGCATGCCGCCTAATGCAGCCCTCACATTATTTTGGAAGAACAAGGCCACTGATTAGTCAAAATGGACTAAATGGAAGGTGCTTGCATTATGACCTGGCTTATATATGGCAACAGACTTTTTAAGATGGTCCTCTCAAAGACAAAGGAAATGCAGTAGCCCACGTTGTGGGAGATATATATAGATAGATAGCTCAACAAAGCTGCAGAATCCAAATGAAATTGTTAGGCTCCCACGCAGCTGCACCAACTGCTAAGAGAAGAGGCTGTCAAACATTGGCTTTTTGTGGATACTAGCTGAGTTGACAAGTGCCCATGAAACACATCCATTCCTACTTAGAGAGAGGTTTTCCAGATGTGATAATCTGCAGCGCTCCAGAGCTTTATTACTGGATGGAATGTGAGTGGCAGTGTGTTTCTCCCACGTTACGTTACCAGGGAGACAAATGAAAAGCAGAATCAAATGAGTGAGTGACAACAAGTCAATATTTTCTCATTGTGTGGACAAGCAATACATCAGCTCAGTGCCGGGCGATGCGTGAGGCTCAGGCAACTACTCTTCAGAGAAATATATGGCTAATGTGTCAATAATCTGCCTTGGCCTGGTTGTTAAGGATGGTCTCAATTAAGGCTTTCTCAGAAAGGACCTTTAATTAAAAAAAAAAAAAAAAAAAAGGTACAAATCACCAACAGACAGTCTGTTCAAAGGACAACATCCTGACAGTATGACATTTCCTTTAAAGCTGACAAAAAAGGCAACACTATACAGCCTGGCTGTGCATTGATTTGTTGTGGTCAAAGAAAAGAAAACGCATCGTAAATACAAGAAGAGATCAAGCAATACAAGCAAAACAGGAGCGATACAAGAAATACAATAGAGAATATGAAAATACACCAAACTAACTAGGATGCTAGAAAGGCGCGTCCTGTTTTAGGTAGCATATAGTCATAGAATTCACATGGTAACCCTTTCACTTTAGTTCTTAAGAGCTGACATGCCCATTTTAAAAAGACATCTTGTTTGGAAAAAAAAACAAAAACGATTAGCTTGCTTTTGATTATATTCTCCCAAAAAAAAAAAATGCCTCTAAGAGGGGTGAACACCATCTCTATGCAACTACTTAAACACAAGCAAGATCAATGGGTACATTTATCAGAAAATATTACCATTCCCAGCCCCGGCAAGTAATCATTAAGGAATGGCACTTGTGCATTATTCATGGGCTGATGTATAATTCACCCGTAACAGCAGATTCTATGCATAAATAAAGCTGCGATACATTTATACACATTAAATGTTTACTTGCTAAAATAGGATACGAGAGCACAGCACGACTGCTCTCCCACTGCTGTCACTTGATTATTTGTTTCCCTTCCCGATGATGCACATTAGGACATCAGGTGGAGACTGGGATATAAAGGCCGACAGCCGCCATACACTAAACTAGACGGAGTCAATCGATCTCCGGCATAAGAAAAACACATTCATGCACAAAAGAGGCTCTCCGAAGTTAGTTGAAAACCACAGTGTTTAAATGCAGACTTGCCATCTAACTGTGCTGCTTTGGCCCATTAACAGGAATGAAAACGAAGACCCTGTCAATAAAGCCGTACATTACAGCCTTGCGGCTCGCACTCATATTTTCTGGCACATTGAGTCGCCCCATATTTCACCATTTATGTGCCGACACTTTATCTCCCTGGCTCCGCATAGGACATAGATCAGCCTCCGCGTTTCCATTTCACAGCAGGGGAGAGAAAAGGTGTGCACGGGGAAGCTCTCGCGCTAACGTAAACCGCGGTGTGAGGGGGAAGGGCGGGGGGGTCTTACAGAGAGGACGTACAGGCTCCATCTGACAGTGTTCAGAGCAGGCAACACAGAGCAGGCCCTGTGGGGACCGCCATTCCACTTTATGACCATGCACTGAATTAACAAGGCCAGATGTCCCCCCAGCACCCCCACTTAACATGTGTGAAAGTGCCCTCAAACAGGCTCAGCTGCTCCAGGATGTACAGACAGAACACAGGAAGAGAGACAGGGGCCTATTTTCAATTATCCCAATTTCCCACCATTCTTTGGCTCCTGAGGTTTATGTTAATTAAACATATGCATCGCACGCAAGAATTAAATGCAATTTTACAAATGGAGGCGCCCCTCAACATCAAACCCCATTTCAGCAGTCACCCACCAGAGGGTACTGCCTCCGTAGCTGTTCTGCCACCATATCATATCTTTTAAAAATCAATCCGCGGTTAATGCATTCTAAATGAATCCCTGACAAAAGGCTGCCTACAAGGACACCAGGTCAAGAGCTGGCAACATAAGACTGGGCTCTTACATTTAGAAATGAAACAACCTGCAAAAGTACACTACTGGCTTTCAAGAGCTGGAGCGACTGAAGGGGGAGGGAAAATGGCACCAACAATGGCGTGGAAGCCATGTCTTCTCAATGATTTTCCGCCTGCCTTTATGACCAAGAACCTCTCAAATAGCTGTATTGTGAGAGATGGGAGGGTAGCTATGAGCTATACCTTTCAGAGGGTTAGAGCTGTGCAGTAATCCACATTCACAGTCAAAAAGCAAGAGGCTTTCAATTCAGCTGCCCTCGATGGTTTCATCTGATCAGTCGTTGAAGACCAAGTCTTTTGGTAATGGGTCAAATATACATCTGTTCTTATTCACACAATTACACACGCTGCTATTGATACGTTAGAGCAACAATTTCATCTTTCATTTGGTTAATTTTACCAGAATGCTGATGAAACGTTTGGCTATGAACCAAAAGGAAAAGAACAACATCTGCACCGACTAAGTCATTTGAGACAAAATGGGAGGCCGCCAGCCTTGCATCCATTACAACTTGCCTTTCTCTGATTCCCTGTGCATTTCATCATGCTGTTAAAGAAACATGTACACAAAGACGACCACAGAATGTTTTTCTGTCAGCCAGGAACCACCACCACCATCGCATTGGGAAGAGAAACGGGCTGAGACACCAATATGGTGCAATACCAGCGAGAGCCATCACGCTAGAAGATTAAATCTAATTTTTCCAGTGCCCTGTCAAACATTCAGCAAGATAACTGTTACAATGCCACACTATGAAGCCCCCCTTCCTTTGATGAAACGATCACCCTTTAGACTCCGCTTGCGTGTGTGTTGACAGCACAATAGACTTGCGTACGTGGTCAGGAGCTAGACTTGTTTTTAAGAAGAGAGGTGATTCACACTGCTATTATGCTCGCCAGGGTTTACATGAATCAACAATGCAGGCGGCGGCATACTCTGACCGGGATTAAATTACACATCAGATTTCATTTCCCACAGACACGGATGCAGCGTACAGCAAATGGAAATGATGTGCTGCAATAGAGAGAACATGATGGCAGCCCTATACATAATTAAGATTTAGGCTCCCATCTTTTCATCTGCCAGCTGCCTTTATTGTGAAATGCTCAGCTCTGTTCTCCCTTACAAATCCCTCACTGCAGCTCAACACTGGCGCTCCTGTACAACTCCATTAGGGGGATTGACCACTTCCGCTCAATCCACTGTAGTGAACAAATAACGGATGTACTAGGTGGTTTAGGGGGGGGCCAAATCTCTCATTTAAAATGTTTTGTTTTCAGAGATGAGTTATTGATGTCTAGAGGGCGAGCCAATTGTACCATCTGGTCCTGTACAGTAATCCCCTCGGTCTCTGGTTGGCTCCAACTCGTATGATGCAGCCTAAACAGAATTACGGTGATAACAAGCGAGTCACACTATGGATATATGATCATGATGGATAGATACATGCTGCTCATGTCGGTGGCATGGTCGCACGTCAAACATAGAGGGCCCAGATGCCACCCACATGATTATAAGAGTGCTCAACGCAACGCCCAATGAGTAAGACAGCAGCGGGGCATTTCTCCTCTGTAGCATCCTTACAAGCCATTTGGTAATGATAACAGAAGTATAGATACGCACTCATCGGTAGGAGGGTGAACAATGGGTTTTAACCATGACCCCACCAAACGCTTTACAAATTAATATATCTATTACCGGCATAATATACACAGGAAAACATTTGTTATCAGCAGCCCTCGTGCTACGTGTGAGCCCGGGCAGGGTTGTCCCACTCCAGTGTAATAATCAGAATCATTAAGACAGAGGTCACTTCTCAGCTAACAGGGGACAGGAAATATGCCAAATACAGCTGGCCATGTTGGAGATTAGTTCCTAACAATTAAGCGGGCAACATCCGAGTCCATGTAATGGCTCGTTGGAAATGTAAGGGGGGGGGGGGGGAGAGAGATTGAGACATTTTTGCAGAAATGATTGTTTTTATATGAATAAGATTAAGTAAAATCACTTCCCCCCACCCTTCCTCTGCCCTTGATTTGAATCTGCACCGGAGGGCTGGAGCCATCCGTGTTTTTATGTGGTCAATCGCCCCGAGGAATCAACTACTGAGACTGTAGTCACATGACCAATTTTACAGTAATTTAAATAAACAAGTACCCCATTTTGCTATAACAGGAAAACATCAGATAAGCTGCCTATCAACTGCCTAAGAAGCACCCCCCAACCACAGACACATAAGCACAAACCAGCCTGCCCCCCCACTCTTTTTTAAGCAAGCACACATCACTCCCCCACAGGGAGAGCTGTATATGCATGGACCAGAGTTCATAGCCTCTGAGGTACTGAAGAGGGAAGTTAATTTGGTGGTCCTTCAACAGTTTTCAACCAGCCAACCTCTACACAGCTCTTCGCCTTCTTCACAATAACAGTCAACTACTTTCCACTACGACAGGCCAATGATCAATTTGTGACAAGAGCATGGCCATAAATCCAACAGCCAATCTTTTATGTGAGAGTTGGGGAATTCCCTCGAAGTTTGTATGCCACTGCCTCATCTTGATCCATTTCAACATCTTTTCCCTGTCAAAACCAAGTTTTCATCACAACTGTCACATTACACAAAGGGCTTTTTAAAATAATAAGTACACAATTTATAGACAGTTATAATTCGATAAAGGTGTAGTTTTCCATAATGTTAATCCATCGGTTGGATCCTTTTATCGTGCAATAATCATTAGTGGTTAAAACACTGTTAGGGTCTCGCTAGGTCATTGGGGTTGCATGGAGGTCTGTGCTACACACTCCAGAGAGCAGGGAAAGAGCGCTCAGTCCAACAGCCAAGTTTTACAACAATGCAGCCAACTTCAGAGCATAAAAAACACACACACACACACATTTGACACAGGGTCACACGCGTTTCCTGTTCGGCGTGTCATCAAAATTGTAAAGCTTTAGGTGTAAAGTGTAAAAGCGATTTGAGCTCTAATCATTACAAATGCCACATTCCAGCTCTTTATCCCCCACACATCGCTCCCTCCCCCTCCCATGTCGTTTTTTTCCCTCGTGCATTCAACTACTCACCCGCCAGTCTGGTGAATCTAGAGTTCCAAAGACCGCTGCAAACAACTTCAAAACGCAATCCTCGCCCGAGATGACCGACCGAACTTCTAGTCTTGGTCCGAATCCAAGAGCCGAGACCGAACAAAACGGAAAGAGACACTTTATCCTGCAAAGCCGCCGCTCGCACGAAGAAGAGACAAGCACTTGCCTCAACAAAAGACGGTTTCACTTTACTGATATATTCACGTAGAAATCACCAAGGCACTCTGTAGCGACAACAGCCGGGTTGTACTAGTCCACTCCGCCGTGTTGTTATTGGCGGTAGTCCACGTGAAAAGTATACAGCGCTATAGTTCGAGGGTAGGAAATCAGTGACTCCGCCGTTTACAGGCTCTGCTTCCTTTTTCCACACACACGCGCGTTGTCCCCCCACCCCCCCGCTCTCCCCCTTTCGTATGCACTCACTCCGCGTTCTCCCTATCACTCCCTCCGTCCCAGTACCCCCCACCACCCCACCCCCTTCAGCTGTTCAACAGACGCATCCACATGGCTGACCTAGTCTTTCTTTATCCACACACTAGTGAAGGAGAATTATCCCCCCTCCACCCCACAAAAAAAAAAAAACGAGCGAAACAAAAACATGGACTGGATTCAAATTATCGCCGGGACAAAGGAACGCCAGTGGGGCCGCTGATGGATGGAAGCCCGTGGGGATGTTAGGTGTTAGTACAGGCATCAGTAAGCAAGAGGCTCAACAGCAAAAATACTGCGTGCATAATAGACCGATCAATAACACGGTTATAGGAAGGTCTTTAACAGCAATTCCAACAGCGCCTTTCCAGATAACATCTAAATCTATTCTAATAATCTTAGGTTTCAGTGTGATATAAAAAAAAAAAAACTAGTTTAAATGGCGTAACTGGTAAATAAAAAGGACATTGTTGAAAATTGGCTAATGATTCATATCCAAGCAGAAAAACGTTGGGACATGCATCTTCTGGTACACAAGAGGAAGGCAATTGACTGCTGCTCAGCCTTGCAGAGCTCATTTGCATTTTTAGATAATGAATTAATTATTCAATCCACCCATTAAAATGGCAGGAACAAGCAGAAAAAATAATCTCAATAGTCCATTAGCAATATTTGGGGAGTTCATTGGGGCAGATTTAACAGTTAGCCTGTACATCATCATCGAATAGGACTTGTGTCAGTTTTCCGGGTCTCGGTCCACTGCTTTGCAATTTTTGATTATAAAGATACAGCTACTCTTCTCGCAGTCTCAATACTCTCAGTCTTAATGGGAAAATCGGACAAATGTCCCCACCCTATCAGAGCAGCAGGAAAACAAAGATGGGCTGCATTAAGTTATAAATTAATAGGATGATTTTCATTCCACTAAGCAAGTAACTCGACACATTTTCATTGTCTAAAACATGATATTGGATCGCTGTCACAATCCAATTAACTAAAGTAAATAGCCAGCGCATTGGGCTTTTTTGCAAGAAAGCCAAACGTGTGCAGGGGAGGCAGGCTGCGGAGATCAATAGAAATTGAGTTGAGGGTGGTGTGCTGGGGTCCTTCATTGTGCTACAAACCATGTTGGCTGTCTTCTTTTCAATAGGAGGGGGAGGTGGGCTCCCCCCTCCGGCAAACCTCGCCTCCAGAGGAGACTGCCTGAAGGAGTTCTGCCTTCCCCCTTTGCATGGTAACGGCCACAGCTCCTCCCACCTCAGTTTGTATACCTTTCACAGGGTCAATGTTTATGATATTTGCACACACCTAGGGCCAATAACTTAACGCTCAAAATGTATCCGTGATCAATACAGATGGCAGAGGCAAACCACCATCAGCCCCCCCTTACAATTCCAGATACATTTTGGACACACAATGGAAATACAGCTGCACTACAAATCCGCATTATAAAAACCACTCTATTGCAAACACATTTTCACCACTTCAACAGTCGACAAAAAAAACTGTTTTATTCAGTGTGTGTGTGTGTGGGTGGGGGGGGGGGGGGCTATAAAACAGAAAGCCAGTAAAACCAGCCATTTGAATAGGTTTGTGCGGTTTAAGTTAGCCCGACACCGGGGT